>SOPF01028392.1:751968-798662 GCA_012979155.1 Hypericum perforatum | reverse complement strand
TGATCGAAATATTTTTTTTGTTATTCTTTTATTAGAATGAAGTGGAGAAAATGATCTATCCGCACATATCTGTTCATTAAATTTATATTTGAAATTGTGATAGTAACTCCACTTCACCAGGGATCGCATTCCATTCTACAGTAAGCACTGGGCCTTGTACGGTCGTACCTCTAATATGCAAGGGTGTAATAGTCAAAGATACCTATAGAGTTTAGTCAAGCGCTTCGGATAAGGAGAGAAATAATTGTTAGAGTTAGTATATTTAGGATTTAACTTAGTCAAGACAATTGTTGAACAATTTTCTATAAGACGAGATTGTCCCGTATATTTTAATACGTATGACTACGACAATCGTACCAAAATACAATGACTAAAGCATTTTCAAGATCATTGCACTACAAATCTAGAAACTTCTGGCAAACCTTTTTGATATTCAGATTAGAATTTTTCCTAATGTTTGTGTCACTTTCCGGTATCTTATTTAGTTATTAGATTAAATATTGATATTTTATCATGTTATCTAAATTTTCTACAAATTAATAAATTGACGATTCCTATCTACGAGTTTCCACAATAACAATTGGTATCATAATATTGATATACTTACGATGTGTTGAATATTGTTAGGACAAGCACCGTCACTTTTGAGAATAATATGATCGTCAAATGTTCGAGAAGTGCATAAACTACAACCTACTTTGGTTGATCTAAAACATGAGATGGTTGAATATCGAAAATTCAAGAGATTTCACCTAATGAAGATGTTGAAAAAGTATTGAAACAATTTGGTGAATCTATTATAGATTTAATTGGTGAGCCAATTTATAACTCATACCCTGAAAAAAGAGAATGGGATGAAAAATATTCTATTGGCCAAAATATCCTACTTAAATCTGAGGCGTCAGATCAAAAATATATGTATTTATCTTAATATAGCGACTGTGGGCCACTCTAGAACAGGCTTGAACGGATTTGCACATACAGGTTCTGATTCGGTTTCAACTCATCCTTTTAATTTTGGTGTTCTTGGAGGTTTAACTTCGCCTAATCCTAGGGATCACTTTGGAATTCAACCATATACATCCAAATAATTAGTGTGTTTTCCACCAGCATTATCCATGTCGTTGAATTTAGTAACCTAATCTATGCCCTTTGAACGCGTCTATAAATAAGACGTACATATCCAAATTTGCAACTTGCATGAAGGTTTATCACTACATTATGCAATAAGGATAAAATATTTACTGAACGTTTGTTAAAAATTATGTTAATAAATTTAATGATTTTGAATTAATATTTTATGTTGAATATGAAGATTGTAACATTATATTAGAAATGATTGATATTGTGTTCATTGTTATGTTTACGCAATCCTATTTAATCTTACATTGGTGAAATAAAAGTTTTTGTTACAATGAGACTCGGAACTGTTTACGTGAGAAAATTCATCAATTTATTGCATTAAAAATTTGATTTTGATATTGGGTTTTTAATAGAGTATGTAACTATTTGGTAAACTATAATCTAAAAACATTTGAAATGATGTATTTATATTTTGCAGTGTTAAAAATAACCTACTTATCAAAAAACGCAGACTTACCTCTTGTTAAGTTGATTTATATATATTCTTGATCAATTTTTTAATTTATATATATTTTGCTTCATGACCTTTCTAATCTTATCCAATTTTACAAACTCAAGTGGGTAGATAACTTGCTTTTGATCCTAAACCAAATGATCAATTACTAACATCTTCAGTACATTATCTATAGCCAACGCCTCTCCTATAAGGAAATATCTTAAGCACTTTCTGGGGCGAGGATTCGGTCCTGGATGGGCAATATGGTCCAGGATCGTCTTGGAAGAGAAAAGAGAGACTAGAAAAAGAAAAGAGAGGCGGAGGCGCATTAATTAATTGAAACCATAATTAATTAATAACTATTAATTAATTATCATTAATTATTGACCTTAATTATCGAGCATTAATTATTGACTATTAATTAATCGAATGTTCAAGTGATTTACCAAAATATGTTCAAGTAGTTTTATTGGTACGTTCAAGTGGTTTGCTAGTTAATGTTCAAGTGGTTTTTTTAGTATGTTCAAGTGGTTTTCTTATTATGTTCAAGTGATTTTTTTAGTATGTTCAAGTAGTTTCCAATGTATGTTTAAATGGTTTTTGCCTAGTATGTTCAAGTGGTTTTCTAGTATGTTCAAGTGGTTTGTCAGTTAATGTTCAAGTGGTCTTCTTACTATGTTCAAGTGGTTTTCTTAGTATTTTCAAGTGGTCCCCAATGAATGTTCAAGTGGTTTCCAGGAAAATGTTCAATTGGTTTTCTTCTATATGTTCAACTGGTTTTCTTAGAATGTTCAACTGGTTTTCTTAGTATGTTCAACTGGTTTTGCCAAAACCACTTGAATGTATTGGCAAAACTAGTCCCAGGACAGTTCTGGAAATGATTTCCAGGACCGAATCCAATCCCCACTTGCTGTACATCTTTTCTTGTGTCAATTTGCTTATAGGGATGGAAGAAAATTCTAAATCTCGTGAATCTACGGTAATCCGGATCTAATGGATCATTAATTTGGTAGTAGGGAGGACGATTGAGTAGGATAGAATATTAGTAAGATTTTTTCCATATCATAGTTTAAAAAGTTAGACTCATATTTTATTCTGCACTTTGATATTTTTTATTACTAGACTGTACTCTTTCTTACCTTCATAGTATGTAAGTTTTCCATGAGTTTTATAGGTCCAACTCACGAATTAAATCTTAGATTTTTATATAAAATTTATTAAATCATAATGAATATATGAAATTTATCATGAAACATCTAGAATACTAATAAAAAAATTAAAAAGTAAAATTTGTAAAACATATTACAAAATATTTAAGAAATTTATTATGATTTATAAGTAAAACATAATAATAAAAAAATCTAATTAAAGTTTAGTTAGGATAGAATATAAACTATGGAAAAAATAAAAATAAGATAAAATTCATAAGATTCATACCTTATCATAAATCTTATTTTCAAACGTAAAAATTATATTCATATCTTGCTCCGGATCCACTCAAAATTAATAAATCTTGGTGTGATGAAATATAATACGATCTGACCCACACAAAGCCTATTTCTGCTATCCCTAATGGGTAGCATATCAATAATTGGGACTAATATTCACATAAATATATCAAAAAGGAGAATTATAAAAACAGATAAACTAGAAATACGTTAACACTACTTGTTATTTAAGGGCTTATCACTTATTTTTATTTATTTCGGAGATTCAAAATTTTAAGGGATTGGATTGCGGCTAGTCCAATTGAAGCCCAGCCCAATCACCTACTGGTGACGGAGAAATTCCCCAATTATTCCTTAAAACCCTAGAAAGCCACCGGCAAGCGGTTGCCGGAAAATAAATCCGAGGAAGAAAAGCCAGATTAAATTACAGAGAAAGGGTGGGCGAAAACAAATTTGAGATTATTAAAGACAGGATAAAGAGGAGAAGTTGGGGATAGAGATGTCTGGGAGAGAGGATTCCGACTCCGACTCTGATGCGCCGGAGGAGTTCACGTCGCAACAGGTTCGCCGGGAAATTCAAAACCCTAATTTTCTCTCTCTTTCTCGTCGTTTGGCTGAAACGGGCCTAATTTTTTGTTTATTTATTTAATGATCAGGGTATTTTGGTAGATGAGGAGATAAGAAAAATTCAGAAGGAAAACAAAGCTCGGTAATTTCTCCCCTATTTACTTCTTTGGACTCTCTCTCTCTCTCTCTCTCTCTCTCTCTCTCTCTCTCTCTCTCTCTTTCTGTATTTTGGTTGAGAATGTGCATGGAAGTAGCTCAAAGTATGAATGAATCTTTATGTGTTTGTTGTGCGGTAATCTTTAATTGCTCATTTGAGATTTGTCTCACCTCGATTGAAACATGTGTTTATAAGCGTTGAAAATTCACCGAACCATCACCTTAAAGTTTGGAGATTCGAACACTTATTTGGGATTTGGAAAGTAGTTTGTCATTTCACCAGTCAAATGGTCTGAATGTTGTTAATTGGCATTACAGCTCTGATAGGTGCACTTCATTGGATGTTGACCTGCTCAAGTTCTTTTAGATTTTGTTTTTGTTGCATTTATATCTACGGTAAAGAGTTTGATTCTTATTTTTAACCTCCCATCACAGTGTCATTCGCGAGGGAAAAGAACGGCGCAGACAGTGGACACAGAGGTTGACTCCCCGGGAACCCAAAAGAGACAAGCACAAAGATGCAAATGAAGTTGCACCCAATGAAGAGTCTGGGAGTCAGGATACTGCTGGCATGCTTCCGTCCAACATTGTTCAACTGATCGCTGCTGGGGAGAAGTAAGCAGCTGAATCGATCTGTCTCTGCATAGATCCACTCTCAGAAACCCGTGGTTGTTCGATTCAGTTGTAATGTAAGGTCCTAACGAGGATGACCTGTTTCCTTTGCAGGCGAGTTTTCTCATCGGACTCTGAAGACGAGAAACCCGTTGCGAAGCCGCGTCATAGGAAGAAGAAGTCTAAAAGTTCCAGGTATGGCTCGATCAGTGAAATCGCTTGAAATATGTTCTAGATCGATATTCTCACTGTTGTCGATCATTTTGTTGCAGGATCGAGACAGTGATTCTGAATGACATGCCGCCTCCTAAATGCTTGCAAAGTTCCCTAGTCTTCTTAAAGAAGAAGAAAATGCAGGTTCCCCGATCTTCCTCTGTCCTGAACAATCCCAACCAAGCTCTTCGTCTCATTTCCTCTTCTGGCCTGTTGAATAAAAATTGACACGATTGCTTGCTTCAACTGCTTGACGTTGTACAACTAGTGTAGCTGGGACCCAGTTTTTGACCTCATGGGATAGTATATTCAGTGCAAAAACCAGATATCACATGTAAAAATATCAAGCGTTCAATTGGCACAATCTATTTCAAAAGTGTACAATTTGCCTTTCAATAATTGGAAGCGTGAGTCATAATAGCACCTATTAGCTAAGCCTGTCAGTAGCATATATTAGGTAGGAGCAGCTAGGACGATTGCTATTGGACTCCAATAGGATCCCCAACTTAAAGCAGCTGCAGGATTTCCATCTTGCATCGTGCTCATAAAAGTTTAAAAAGTTTCATAGTAGAATATACTATTTTTTATATTTGAATCTAAACCTTGACAGAATTTACCTTTTTTAAATAAATAAAAGACCTTGACAGAATTCAAGTCCTGGACCAACCGTAAATAATTTGGACCAACTTTGACGAGTAGTTACCAATTTATCATCTAGTTGATTTAATGTGTAAAAAACCACCAACGGTAAAGGCCAAAAGAATGGAGTAGCCATGTAGTTATCGTGTTCCTTATTATCTCCGGGTTCCGATAGAACTTCGTAGCTCATGATACTCCCTCCCTTCTCACATATTTTCCGCAATTTTCTGTTTGTTGGTGCGTCTACATCTTGTGACGTCTCGCAAGTAATTCAATTTTCCAGGTTTGTCTTAAACAGCTAAAATTAGTCACCCTGAAAGGATGCTTAATCCAAACTTCCAGACTTATTCATTGCAACAAATTCAGATCTTTAATTCGGGATCACGAAATCAACCATGCAAGACAAACAGAAGTTGAGAACTTCAGAAGCTCAAATCCTCTCTCTCAATCTAGTCCTTCATATGCAGTAGAAAGGAAAAGAAAGCAAGAAACGTCATCTGCCATTATTTTGGAAGCAGAAGTGGGCGAAAAGAGTTACACAATAGTCGACTTAGTATATATCTATGTGATTGCTTGCACTAATAGGACATTACCCCAATACCACCATAAACATTTTTGGTTTGTAATGGCTATGTAGCTTCTGCATGAAGTTGCTTATATATATAAATATTCAAGGGGAGGAAAAGATATCAACTGGGTCCATCCACTTGCTGTCGTCCTCCTCTTGGATCACCAGCCCATGGAAGGCGTTTCTGACCCGGCTAACTGCCTTGTGGTGTCGTATTCTTCTGAGTATTCTGTCTCTGTCCAGGGAGGCTCGAGAAGATGATGCCTTCAGTACAAGCTGGCTGCTCACCGGCCTCGACGGCTCTTGCGAGTCCCCGTCGGCTTCGCCCTCCGGTCGGCTCAGGGTGGTGGGTGTCTCGGGGTTTGGGAATGGTTGCTGGGACTTTGATACGAAGAAGGCCATGTACTTGGGAGGTAGAGGAGAATCTATGGGGGGAGAATGGGAAACTGAGATATGGCTGTCTTATTTAAGGGCATGAGGAGGTTTTGTTATTGCATGGCAAGTTGTTTCTGGGTGGCTGTCTTTAATGAAACAATGGGTGAAGGGAGGAATTGATATTTTAAAATGTGATTCGAAGTGCTATTGTACAAAGAAATACAGTATCTATGTTGATATATAGACACAATAAATCGTTCTATCTTAATAATAAAAAATCTAACTACAATAATATTTGTTTCATTTTTTTGTCATGTTTTAAAAATCATCAATTATTCGAACCTCAAATATATTGGTCCATTTAATATTCAAATATATTTTTAATAAATATTTTTTTTTATACCAAGTTACATTTATCAAATAATGAACCATAGAACTTGATCAATTTTTGCCTACATATTGTCTGATTGGGCCAAATACCCTTGATAATATCAGAATATTATATAGTACAAAAAAAATATAGACGACGACGAAGTTAAGTGGCGTCTGGGATATGTAATGAGGGGATTTTGATGATGACATATTTGTATATACCAATGTGAAACCAATGGGCTGTGACTAGATCTAAACCTGGGGCGTCCTAATTCTTTTATAGCAAACGAGTAAAATAATTTTTTCCCTTTTCCAGCTACTGGGAGACGGACACTCTGGATTTACATCAGATACAGTGGTCGCGAAAAGCCGAAAACTGCATTTGCCCTAAAGCCCCAACCAAACCAAAACCAAGTACGTAACTCTACTTGTGAGTCGTGACTGGTGAGCACTTGTTTTTTTAAGAAAGCTCGTCAGCACTTATCTGAATAGCTTTATTTTACTTGCCTAAATATCATAATTTTTCAGTCATTTTGGAGATCGACCTGAAAATTAATCTAACATTCGGGTTGACTTATTAAAGCAAAAAATTTATTTTAAAATTTTTACATATATATAGAAAATTAATGGATAATTATCTTTATTTTAAAATTTTTACATATATATAGAAAAATAATGGATAATTATCTTAAAAATTATTGATTCCAATATATGTAATAATAATAAAAAATCTTAAACAATAGATCTAATTAAAAAGTCCTTAAAATCAGAAAGCTAAACTATATATTACAATTTTTTTCTTGTACCTACCTACTTAATTTAATTTAATTTATTTTTTCCATGCAACACTCGTCCTCATTTCACATAAGGATCCGTGCTTTTCCTCCTCCATTTCTTTTTTAATTCTAGGGTGTTTTTAAGTGGAAAAAATTAAATTGAAGATTGGAAAAATTGACTTTTTACAAATCTTACGAACCGGACTATTTCAAAACAAAATTTTGTTCCAACCTACCGGTTCAACTAAAAAGTGACCGCTTAGTGAGGTTCCCAATCGTACCTATTTTTTCGGCTCACTATTCCTCCAAAAATTTGGTCCGACCATTTAGATCGCATATTAAAAAACTATGCCCAATATGTCAGAATATGACGTCATTTTTCAAATTTTTTTTTTATCATACTGCCAACAAGTGACTTTTAATACCAGGTAGTTCCAAGTTCCAACAACAAAAGCTCATTTCCAACTGTTTGATAATTTGAGAGGAACTGAGAATAACGCCTCAAACTAACAACATGCATCAGCCACTCGTAATGCAGGAGCAAACGTACATCTTAATTGACCAGTAATTTCAGTTACTATCCCTCTTTGAGCAGCACAAACCAGCCATATGTATACTGGGGGACACAAAATAGCGGGATTCAGTTCTTATTATCACTTCTGTCGAGAAAACTCAACAAGTAGCCGCTGACTATCCGCCGGGCGACGGGATTAGGAATGCTACGACATAGCCTGCCATCGATATATGCGAGAATGCCCGAAAAGATAAACTTGCCGATGCCCCACCTCCATACAAAGTTCACCTTGTTCTGCTTTCTGGCGTCTGCAGGGACCAATGCTCTATCATCATCCTTCTCGTCATTACCGACATTACCCACTGCTTGGTATTTCACATGGAGATTGGACAGCACTTTAGAGGTTTGCTTCCTCAGCATACGGATAGCAAAACTGACGAAGAGGTGTTCAAACAGTGTGATCACCGTAGGTCCGATTTTCCATTCCTGCAGTTTTAAAGTCCCACAGTTAACAAGTTAGTTAACACTTGAGAGAAGCCGAATCATAGAGGCGCAGAAACCAAAAACCAAGTCATGTATCAGACATTTCGTTGTGGCTTTACGACAGTGAGATGCAGTGGCCACATAATTATTAGCGAGAACAATATTGGCTGATACGCTTTCCATGACCAATGTAATAGGTGTAAAAATTAAGAAGTGAACAAAAGCTCAAAATCGTCTAAAGTCCCGCCATTTAGGTTTAATTACCTAAATTAAATATTAAAAAAAAAATTGGACACAGGTGCACACATGGAGCAGATGCGATCAGCACTGATATTGAAGACAAATATGAACTCTGACACAGAAAGGATTCATTCTAGAGATTATGATACACGTTACGTAAAAAATATGATCGATGTGCATAACCCAATTTTCCGCAATTACCCTTTATACCAAACATAATGTAAATAACTTTGAGGAGATAAAATCCTTACCCTTTCGGCATGGAGATGGCGCAAGTTGCTAAGAGATGCAGAAGGATCTCCCTTTAGCAATGCCTTGCTGATGAGAAACTCCTTGACACGGTCCATTATCTCAGAAATAAGGGCACTGTTCGGTGGCAGGTTTTTTAGGACTACCTGTAGAAGTGAATGCTATTTTTCAGTTCCTATCTTGAATAAAGAAGTAGAGAAGTCATAGCCTCTAACTAATACTTCAGCAATTACCTGATCGTCAATCAATCTAACTCTTAGGTATTCTTGCCTATACAAGCAATCTAGCATAGCTTGCAGATACCCTTCAATATATAACTGCATCATTAAAACACCAGAGTTAGCAAAGCTCCAGCATGCTTAATAAAACTCAGCACAGACAAGTCTCAAATGCCCTCCATGAAAAAGACAATATTGGTGCATGGTGCATCATGGTCTTCACATTATTTGACATTTCATTCTGGAATATAGCAACCTGTTCATGACCTCCTTGAAGAGGCAACAAGAATACGCGAGAGAGAAAATAACATGTATTTAAAGCTTTGCATCACCTCATCTACACCAGGACTTCGATCAAGCTTGATCTTTCTATCTGGCCCTCCTCCCATCAAAGCAGTCCCTATGACTGCTGGTTCCATAGCCAATTTCAGTATTCCATGATGGAAGCCATTTACCTGTGTGACAATGAGAGATTGACTAATGCCACCAATATTCAGATGGTTCCTTTCAGATTTTTCAGGATGAAAAGAAAGCGAGAAGTAGATTGGTACGAACCATCCCATCAAAACCATTTGTTTCCGCTCCAGTGAGAATAGAATCGGATATTTCAGTGATAGCGGCAAACAGTACATTAGACCCAACTGTTCTCAACTGCAAAATAATCACGAAATTAAATGTCTATTTCAACAATAGCTTTGGATATGCGCCAAACATAAAAATGGGCCATACACTTTTTCCAAGGTCGCCAAAGTAGCGCTTCGTCCCTGAGAATCCTTTGCCGTCAATACACTTTCTGAGGAATTTGAACGTACCTATTCCATATAAGTCGATAAATAATCAGTTGATCAACCAATAAAAAGAACTGATTGCATTGATATTTATAGCATGCAATTGCAGAAAAGAGTTTGCAACATCAACAGGTTATCAGAAGCCGAAAGGCAAGAATAAAGCAAGGTTTGCATCTTAAATGAACTGGATCTCATCTTAATCTATATAAAATGATGAAGCAGATGCCTGCTACAAAACTTCCTTGCTAATCACAACATCATTGCCTTATCATGGTAGATCTGTGCAAGAAAATTTATCACAAACACTAGAGGCAAGTAACTTAAGAAAAATACCTATCGTGGCACCTGGGATATTAATTAATCCAGTAGAAGGATCAAAGAAGACATCGAGAGATGATGAAGAAAGGTCATCAAACATTGATGCGAATGCAGGTGGCAGTAAGGTGCTTCCTTTTGCAATGTAGATTCCTCTCATTGTATACCTGTATTTTTTGGAGTTAAGGTTGCAGAACGACAATTCTAATATCATAAATAAATGAAATTAGGGTTACCATGAATAATGTTGGGCACATCTCACAGCCAAGTCGCGCATGGTTATCAGTGCATGTGTAACCAGGACGCCATTCAGCTCAACAACCACATTTTTCAAAGGGGGAATCTGGAGATGTTCAAAGAGTTGCAGGTGTAAAGAGAGTGCATGATACCATAACAACAGATCTCCAAAAGTGCCGCAAACAACAAGTTAAGACACATTTTACTGAAAAATGCAGGTCACACCTTTACAACACTGTGTAGTAGTGACCTTAGCATCTCTTGGGAAGAGTTGTAACTGGAATAAGCTTCCCCGGGAAGAAAGTTGGCAACAATCTGTAGTGAGCATAAGAAAACAGTTTTAGATTACATGACTTGGCAGGACCTATGCTCCCCAAATATAACAAAATTATAAAAAGAAAGACCTTTATTGGATGAATTTCAAAATGGTCAAAGTAATACTGCTGACTAGGTGTACTGGAGTTGCTAAGAGATGTTCGCCAGAATGAAGCCACTCGCATCAAAGTTTCCTCATCAAGGTTTAGATCAATCGGCTGGGTACATGGAGATAGGTGTTAATGCAAGCATATTTATTGGTCGATTATTCTTGAATAGGATGGAAGCATACATAATTACAACAAAGTTAGACGAAAGAAATACAGATAAACTCATTCATGATCACCTGAAGAACAATTGACGAGTATTTGACCTGTCTAACATTTGAGCTCGAAGAAAGTAGAACGACAACTACTCTGAGACTTTCAGAATTTGAGTCACTCAAGTCTGAATGATGAACTCGAAGCATTGACACAAAAGGAGCGCCCGGCCACTTGTGGTCCACATTAATAGACTGCATTCATGTGAAGTATCATTGCAATCAGGCATTCATGAGTTTCTTCATAATTCGTTTTAGAAATTTTGTACTTAAAAAATGGCTGTTTCTTACAAAGTCAAAACACTTCGCAAAGACAAGGCAAGTGAAATACCTGCACACTAATCATGTTGTATCTTTGCAGATCAGTAGACAAACAATCAAAATTGATGTTTCCCAGCCGTGCATCAAGTATCGGTAAATGAGATGGTTCTTCTGTCTCATCTAAATCCTTCAGAAAAAAAGGTAAGATAAGCAAACTATAAAATGATCCATCAACATGCAGCAGAGCCTACTGCATGCCTAGTACATCTAAGCCAAAGAGGCACAAAAATGAAACAGACCATATAAGATATCATTTTGCAAGTTTAGGACAGACCTGCTTTACTTGCTCCAGCAAGTGAATTGTAACACGTTGAACTCTTAACCGAATCTTTGATTGCGATTCAGACAAACTCTTTCCCTTTTGACTTTGTGAAAAATCGCAAATCCGTAATACTCGTGTAGTTCCCTCTGCATATACTTCATAACCAATGTCCATAATCTCCATGCTATTTATCTTGCCCGAAGCTTTCTGGTCTTTGGATCTTCTGTCCAAAAGAGAATAGGACACCAATCCTCTAGCTGACCTAAGAAAAGGTTTCCAAGATCGCACCTTGTCCAAGTTAATTTCCCGCAATATGTGCATATCTGTAGAGGAATTGAGGGGAAAAAAGGCATCATAAGTCATTCTGCAAACATCGTCTGAGTAAACAACAGTTATATGCGATATGGTTATGTAATAATGAGTCCACGTTAAGATTTCATAACCAGCCCGAAAGTCTAGATGTCTGGATGACAGAACTCTGATTTATATACCAGGTTTAACATGATCAAGCATTTGGGATAATTGTAACATCCCTCCACCGGCAAAATCCACTAGGCTTGAGTAGCTTAAAAAACCACATTAGAAGTGGCAAGTGTGGTGAGCCTATTTATAAGTGTGGAAGATCCACTATAACGATATAGCTGGATAACCATTGTATAAAACAAACATAAATATAGCACCAGGAATTCCAAACATAAACATAATCATTGAAACTCCTCCAAAGAGGGGGGGAAGTTACTATGGGTATTGTTGTGGCTGGAGGAGTCTCTCCTCCAGCTGGTGGCCAATGTGGGTTTGGTTTGTGATATTTAAGAGGAAAAAAATCTCCATTATTATATAAATATGTAAGATATTATTATATTAATATGGCGAGGAAATAAACAATAACCACACGACTATTTTTGTTCTCTTCTTCTTTTCATGGATTTGTTTCTTTTATAAATTTATGTCATTTAATAATCATGGTTTATTCTTTCCTTCATAAAACTGCACAAAATAATTAGCTTTATTTTCTATTGGTTTGGAATGGTACCCTTGTTTCCTCGATTGAGTTGTTTTGTGTTTGGTTTGACCTAAAAAATTACCTTTGTGCCCTCGATAAATAAAAAGATATTTAAAAAAATTAAGGGCATTTAAGGAATTTCTCATATAAATGTGAATAGCATCTGCTACGACCGCCACCGTCCGTCGCGTTTAACAGTCATATAGCGTAACGGGGGTATCCCGCTATTATGCCGCTATTGACAACAACGGATCCACCTACTCATCATCTTAAGGTGTTGAGTAGGATATGAAAATTCTTATATGGTAACAAAGCCAATTACTCTAACAAGACCCATTGCGTTGTGTTTGAAAGCACAAGAGGCAGAGTGAATCCTCCTGATGGACTTCGATGGAAGGGGTATTTGGAGAGAATCGCACATTGGAAGTGGCAATGCGATGGGCCTTTTTACAACTACGGATGATTCATCTATTCATAAGTCTTGTAAAAAGCAACATCATGGCTCTAATACCATGTAAAAGTTCCATATTCAACCCTAAATCCCAGGATGATAAGTTGATAGAACTACATTGCTTAGATACTAGACCCAACACACCTTTCAATGACGAATAACTACGATAAGCTGCAGGATATATGGGCCTACTAAGCGTCCATTAAAATTTCAGAACCCTAGATTTGTATACTAGGACTCAAAGTTTGAGTTTATTGCCAGCATTTTCATTTGTCAACTTCTGCTAGTAACCTTGAATATGAAATTAGCAAAATAGGCAACAGAGTGAAAGTAACTAGATGCAAATATGACTTAGCTCAAAAATCAGATGGATCTGGAGATAGTAATTACCATTAATTACAACAACTAGTTTGTGAGGAAGAGTTGAATCATCCCAAACGTAGTTAGCATGACAGTCTGATCGAAGAACCTCACGCTCTGACGAATCCTGATAAATCCTCAGACAATAATTTCAAAGGAAAAAAAAATGTTAGAACCACTTCTTTATATAGAGCTTAAGATTTTCTGCAATAAAAAGAAACACAACCTTTTGATAATAGGTCAAAGATGTATTGCTTAAACGATTCTCAATTAGATATGGTAGGTCGATATTTGGCGGTTTCTGAAAGTGCACACAAAGAGTTGAACCTTCTTCAACCACATGAACAACAGCAAATTCCATCGAACTGTCATCTTGTGCTTGCTGATAGCCTGTCTTCCTAAACTTCAGGAAAAATCGTCCCAAGGAAGCAGTACAGACTGGCCCTGACCACCCAGAATCAGGCTTATTTAATCGAAACTGTACTGGTACTAATCTAGTATCAGTATCATTTCTATGCTTCCTTATGATATTCTCGAATAAACTGAATTCCCTGCTCTTGCTTATTCTATTCTGAAGCTTTAGAGCTGCTCTCTGTTTGCTGTCCACATTTATCATTCCTGCCGTCTCATTCTGTTCACAGATAAGACAGAGTGCAAGGAAGCAAAGTTCGCCAGACGTACAAACCAGGTTTTGAAAGGGAAAGCATGAGACAAGAAATTTTCAAAGTGAAAGCATACCTCACAATCAAACTGGCGGACAGTGATACTTTCCTCTGAATCATTGAATAAAACATGCCTTGATACAATAGTCACCATATGTGATGGCACCATTACCGAATTTATGAAGGGTCCACTGGAGATCCCAAACATTCTGATATATCTGCTTCCAGGTATTTCTTCAGTTTCAAGGCTTATCTCTGTGGGGCCAGAGAGGGAACCCAAGTCCAAGATAGCTGGGGATGCACGGTCCTCCAAAACTTTTAGTTGTATCTTGTGAGACCTGGTAACACATGTAAATTGAATCATGTTTACTATCAAAATGAGGCAAGATTCCAATAATTGCACCAATGTAGTAACTTCCAACAATTTATCCAACCTTGAAAACCAAGATCTCACTGAATTTGGGGCCAGAATCAATCCCAAATCTGAAGAGAAGCTGGAACTAGACTTTTCCATTTCATCCCTGCAAGCATCCAAGATTAAAAACTATTCTAGCAAAATGGACACCCGAAATGCTTGGAGAGTTCATCTTCAATTTCAAAACATATCGAGTACCTTGACAAGGGTGGTTTCTGATTTGGTCCGAAGACAAATAAGGTAACATCACTGTCATTTTTCAATGAATAAGGTGCATAGATAACAGTCTGCAGAGGAAAAAATTACTGAGTCTTTAACCAATATAAGCTGGTATTCAGAAATATAGATAAGGACTTGTAGAACAGCAGAAAAAAATTTGATGGGAACACTGTCTACTTCAAAGCATAAAAATATTCATGTGAACTAGTGGGGTATCTACTTGCACCAGAAGTAGGTATAACAACCTCCAATACACCTTGGACTCCACGTGACAACCCGAGGGATGCAAACATCCCACCACCAAAATCTAGCTCAATGTTAATGCTTTGAGTAGCATTCTTGTTTTTTAACTTCTTCATCCAATCACTACTACTGACAGGCTTACAGCTTCTCTTAGATGTAATTATAGTAGCAGTGAAGTACATAATCCCAGGATTGGCATAATAGTCTGCAGTTGATCCATGTGAGATAATCGCTTCCTTGCCAATATTGCAACCTCCAGCTGTGGGAAATTTTTCTGCAGCAAGACAAAAGCTGAGTTCCAGACTTCAAAAATTTCTGCCATTAAAACTACAAATTTTAAAGACCTTACCAGTTTCACTCAAAAGCACGCTTATCTCGGAGTGCAAGAAGTTGGACACTCGGACAGTGGGAAGGAGAAAAATCTCCTTCTGCTCAATTAAAGCCGTAGTAGATCTTCTAGTTTCAGAAGAATCTCTGGAGCTGTCAGGTGATAGAATAGGCACTTCTCTGGAAATGCTCTGAATCAAGAAATGCAGGTCGATGAAGTGTTCATTTTTAGATCTGATGGCACAGCAAGCAGTACTGAAGGAGCATTTTACTGAATCAGCACCCAAGGCCCGGCGGACTTTGTAGCTTAATTTATCAAAGATTCCAGAAAGTTGAACTGCTTTTCCCCCTTTCAGCTCGTCAGACCACTCAATTGAAAGTTCACTTCCCAATTTTATCTGGCTACTGTCTATTTCAGGCCGGAAGGACAATAAAAAGTTGCCTGCAAACAAGGATTTCAAGAAGTTTGAGAATGCTAGTTTTCTCATCATGATCAATCCACATTTAGATGGAGAGAGTAGCTTAGTGATTCTGAAGAGACTCCAAGAAAATTCAAAACATAAAAGATGAATAACCCAAATAGAAATGCATCCCTTGCAGCCACAATGAAACTTAAACTTCTGCTTACAGCACTGATTCAATATCAATTATAGCAAAATATATATAGGTTAAATGGCCCAAAAGGTACAAAGGCTAGCTCTACTGGTCAACCAGGAAGTTGAGCAAACATATACATATTTTGCCGCCCTCATACTTCTTGTGCATCATCTGAATTTCAAAGAAAATGGGAGGCACTGGTCCACATAGAGGTCTTTCCCTTGGATGATGCTTAACGACCCAGTTTTGACTGCATTGCATGGCTAAATCCTGTGAACTTATTTCATTTCCTGTGTGCCCATCTTTTTCTCCCATCTCACTCATGTTAAAACTATGACACTCTATTGAGATATTTATGCAGAACAGCATATTTAAGTACTACAAACTTCATCAACTTTTGTCTAAGTTAATAAATCTGCCAATCAATATTGCTCTCAACACGGTGATCACCTTTTGGTATGCACAAGAATGACTACCTAACTAGGTTCAGGCCTCTCTTTATTAGCAAGATCAAAAAATTTAATGTGGAAGAACTTCAACGATAGTTAGGGCTTGTTCTCAGCATGTTGGGTAAGCAGCCAAGAAGGGGTTTACAATTCACAGATGACTAGGTTGATGCGATGACACACCATCCAGGTAAAACAAGATAAACGGTCCAACTACACTCTGTTCCGCACTCTTATGAATGATAAGAAACTGCTGAGAAAACTCCAATACTGCCAAGTCCACAATGGTCGGAAGAGCTCAGACTGCATTTTACACCAGAACACAACTTTCTGCAGACGCAAAAACCCAAAATTTAAGGTATAAATTCTTCAAGAAAACTATATCACCAGTCCCTCGAAAATAGAAGCCTGGTTGGTTTGGGGATTGAATCACCAGAGATGGTAGCAAGTACATGGATAATAATGTAACAAAGAGGAAGGTGTATTAGTGAAGGGCATAGGTTATTAGCATGTTGATATTGTTGATTCAGAAAGCAATGGAAATTCGTAATTGCATACCGATAGCTAATGACATAAGCGCCTTCTTTTCAGGACCAGACAAACTGGTGGCATCAAAAACAGCCATGGAGTCATCAATGCAATCTCCCCTCTTCAGTAATACAGAAGCATGCGCGTCCTCAGTTTGCTGTGGTCTACGAAATTGTAGCTCCAAGGAGAATTCAGTGACGTTGTGAATTCTTACCAAAGGAGTAACAACAACTGACACGCCAACCTACATAAAAGAATGCCAGACTGGATGCATAAACTTCGGTTCCGTAAAAGTAAAACGATGGAACCCCTAGATACAAGAAGTACCTCAGTTTTCCTTGCAATGTCAACAACAACAACTGGTCCTGGGTAAGTTCTTGAGCCTAATTAAGTAAATGTGGATCAATTAAAGACTATAAAACAAGTATCAAGCATCCATGTTTCGAATAAACATGAAAAATAACAAAGAACAAAACAAAATTCTACCAAACATTTTAACCAATGATCCAACATATTTTTTTAGTACATAGTTCAAAGCCCAATCGTCATTTAGGGATGAAAAGGGATTTCCCAATGGGAGAAGGTCGTCTCGTTACAGGGTTCCCAGCCAAAGGTCAAACCAAAAAAATATCCACCGAATGTCAGTGAAAGCTTTTTTCTGAAGTCATCAAGAGGATAGCCGCCAACCGTTAACTGACTTACAAATGATTACAAAATATTACCTTCGACAGACATTATACGCGTTCTCCAAGCAAGTACTTGACTTTTCAATAGTGAAAACTGAAGTGAAGAAGTAGCAAATGACCCAGAATTGGAAAGTTGTATTGCAATAGTTGAGGAACTTTCTGCTTCTTGATTCTCCTGCGCCGCATACCTTTCCAAAACCAGAAACAACTTGAAAGTCATCAAAAAAGTTGAGTGTGTGTCTAGAAGGTTCACAGCAGAGTGAACCTACTGATCAACACACTAAGTTGATGTCTATCCCAACCCATCTCAGCAATGAGAAATCCATGTGCAGTTTGGAGAAACAAATGGAGCTTTGAGCCTTTTGCCAAACCACGGCGAAAGTTAGCAACAACTAGACATACAAGACATTAGGAAAGAAAATGTACCTGCAAAATCTAGGCTACCCACTTTAAGTTGGCTATGAGCAAATTTGCAAACTAGACCTCACACCATCAAAAAGAGAAGCTAGCATCATCAAGCACAAAATTCTCAAAATTATTCTCATAGCCTAAGTTAGGAACAGGTAACTGGGTATATAATGGGTTTATATTGGTTACAGCCTTGATCTCCAGACAAGTCAAGGTATCTTAAACTGAAGGAGAGAATGCTTTCCTTGACAAGATGGTCATCGTTTCAGAATTCAGATGGAGAAATACACATCCACTCATGAAATATAAACCTATTAGCATGCGTCAAAGATACGGGAGGTTTAGGGGTTAAACATACAAGTGAAACTTCAGAAGGCTGGGATTATAAATCAACTCCTTCACACCTTTAAAAGTTGGCAATCCTATGGCTGTTATCCATCCAAACATATTGAGGTTGATTGTCACTTCATTAGGGAGAAGGTTCAAAGTAAAGAAATTTCAACTCCCTATGTTTGTAGCTCTAACCAGCTTGCTGATATATTTACCAAAGCCCTTGCTTATAGTCAATTTCACCAACTGTCTAACAAGTTAGGCTTATTCAATCTCTACAAGCCTAACTTGAGGGGGAGTGTTGAATTATCTAATGGTTAGCTTGGTTTATTATGCTGGTTTTTTATGTGTGCTTTCAACTGATTGTGTCTAAGTGTGTTTGCAGATTGTCTCTCTGCAATTCTTGGTGTTCCCAGTTTTAGCAGAACATCCGATGAACATCAGGCCTTGATGTTCATCCCTGATGATGTCCTGTTCTCTTAGTTGCTCACTTAGTTCAGTTGTAATGTTTTATGTACTTTCTTTCCCTGTAATTCAGTTTAGTTTGTCTATTCCCAGATTACCAGAAAGAGCCGTTGTTGTCCAACGGCTACTTTCCTCTGCTGTACTTTCTTCTCTTCTTAGTTTGGTGTTCTCTTTCTCTATATATTGCCTCTTTATGAGAAGAATAAAGACAAGTTGGATTGAGTTCATTTAATTCCCCAAGCATTAACTATTTTTACAGCGAGCAAGCACCCATATCAGGTAAAATGACGAGAAATAAAAGTTTACCTCAAAAATACAGAAGCGGATTGTTCCCTGGGTATTGTCACAACTTTTTCGTTGTAGAAATGGCAAAGGAGGTTTAGACCTGACTGGTTTTCCACCTGGAGGAAAAAAGGCTGTAAGTTTTTCTATGCCAATCAAGAGGAATCACAATTAAAAACTATTCAGAGTTAACGAATAGATACAATACTGTCATGTCGTAAGCCATAAGTTTGGTTTTTGATGGATCCAATTAAGGTAGGATGCGCACTCTAAAGTAGCAGAAACAGAGAATCTCATGCAGGGTTCTTTTGTCATGCAAATATATGATAGAAGGTTACTCAATACCTTGCAGCAATTGGCCAAAATCAAGGAACTCCTCACGGAAAAGGGACCGGCCAAATCCAATTCCCCAGTAATAAAGAGAAGTACATCTAGGGAATACTCCGTTAATGTCACCGAGAACTGCAATATGCGAGAAAGATGCTCTTAGTCCAAATAAACAAGGGACAAAGTTAGAACAATAGCATGATGTTATTTTGACCTCTTTAACTCTGATATGTGTATGCACAGGCACTCCGCGATCAATAATTTCTGACCGTCGAATATCATCTTTTTTACGGTGAAATATGTGCAGATCAACAGGGTAAAACAGTTCTCTCCTGCATTTACGAAGAGAATAAGCTAGCCACCACGTGAAAATACTGCAACTAATAAGAAGCAAACAGCATTATGATAAGCCATCTGTTTGGGTAATTTAATACACACCACAAATATCTGCCAGCATCAAAATAATGAAGTCCCACTCTCGCTTCACAGATGAGCCTTCTTTTACGAGACATAATTTGGGCGCTTAGTTGGCTAACACTGATGGCACAGCGAAGGAGAGGCAATGTATCCCTTGTGTCTAAAAGTTCGTGAACAATGGTGAGAGTAACATCATCAACTGCGATATGAATGCAAGGGAGACTCGTGACTTGCTGTGAGATCAACTCTTCATCTCCATTTGTACTGGATTGATGCCCGGAATAATTCGTCAACGAGTACCCGTCTAATCTTGCAATGTCACGAGCTAAAGCTTGGCAATGAAGAACTTTAAATTTGAAAGGATTTCCAGGCTTCTTAACAAACTCCGGAATCCCATCTGTGAAAGCAATGCCACAATCATTCTTCTTATTAACAAGGTAAAATGTGTCTTTGACCATTTTATTGCTCCACTCCCAATCAATGCCACTCTTATCATTTCCAGGTGAACAAGGAAGTGCTCTCCAGAGTGAAAACGCGTTGTCCTTAGAGCTGGATATATCCACAAAACCTGATCCAGGTTGGTACCTCAGTTTCAGGGGTTCACCAGATTTATTCTCTGCATGCAATGAGGTCAAAGAGACCCAAAGAATTGGCAAATTCCATGTTTTTTGCAGATGGTGCTTGACCTACAACAGGAGACCAGAAGTAGCATCAACGCTCAACAGAAACAAATTCACTACAACAACAAACATGAAAATTTGCTGCTTTTAGAGTTCGTCTTGACTTTTCGCATAGGAACTTATGATCTTAGTTCGTCATCCATAACTTTGAAACATTACTTGGATTATGCACTACCTCTTTCAAGTTTTGATAATAAATTAATAATCTACCTGGCTTGTCCATTGTTACTTAACCAATGACTTCATTAAACACTGCTAGAGAGCTACTGGTGTGGTTGATAGGCCAGATATCGAGAGCCAAATGAACAATTAAGATGACCATATAAATTAATGCACAAGTATTTAGTAATACAAATGGACTAAAATTAAAGAGAAACCAAGAGAAAATGCGGAAGATGGCTTGTACCTATGGTAACAGCATGACTAGCTAAAAATACTCGAAGTATACTGAAATGTATATCGAGGGATGGTAAACCCAAAAATCACTTCCAATAAACTTTGAAACCAATGACAAGAAAGCTTAACATGTATCAGATGATTGCAACTAGTTCGGAACTTCTGAGTCTCATAGGATTCAACAATTGGCATCACCAAAGGCAAACCTTATGAAAGTACGAACCATAATATTACTAACAATTGGCACTCAAACTGCTCATCTTTCTCCTTCTTGTTCCCATATACAAGTATGGACCATAATATTACTAACATAAGTGTTCTTTATGCCTCAATTAAATCAACAAATAGTATATAAGACCGTGAAGGCGTACACAGAAGTCAATTCTTACCCTGAAAAGAGCCTTGTCTCCAACAAGGGAGTAATGTATCACGCTAGATGAAGTACACTTGGTTTCTTCCCCGTCAACAGCAAAATAAACATGTTGATTCACGTCTTGAATTGCAACAATTGCCCCTAAGTATCACAGACAATGATTAGCCTGAGCTCCACAAATACAAACACCGATGCTGTTGTAACAATGCATACCATCCGGAACTAAATCATTAAAACTGGAGCCAGTATCTTCATCAGCAGGCAACTCCTCAACTCTCAAATTTGGAGTCGTCTCTTTGATTGATGGAGCAGGCAAGGATGAAATGAGTGACAAAATCATCTGAAACAATAAACAGGTAAGAGCCAGTGCAAAAAAAAAATATATATATATATATATTTTTAATTTAAAAAAAGAAAGAATAACGAAGCACCCTCATGTAAAGTCTGCCACATAAAGATTCAGTAGAACATGGTAAGATATCTGATATACCTCTTATTGATGTTGACTATGCATGTCGGAAAAAGAACCAATACCAATAGAAATGAATGTGATTTATACAATTATGTAAGCCTCCGATAGAGCAGAAAATCAATACTCACCTTTATTTCTGTAAGTGAGATTATCAAATTAAAACCAGAGACAGAACCATGGCCAACCCAAACTCCATTCAAGTAGAAAGGAGCATGCTCTAGCTTCTGAACTGAAACAGAAACAACTACATGACTCAATATATGGTTCTGATAACTTATATGGCATCTCTGAACAGAAACGTCCGGATCTTGAGATGGGCCAAGAGACAGTGATTCATTTGGAATGACAAGGGGATGATTAGGTGTTTGATCTTTAGTTTCCCTGCTTTTATCGAGTATATGAGAGATGAATGACAAACGAGACAGGTCAAAAATTAGTATCCTCTCCATATTTGCTGATTCCAGCTTGAAGCGAGCATCAACCTCAAGAATAAGCTCCCGAAAACTCCCTGAACAAAACAACGGTGTCCTAAAGGAGCCACAACAAAAGGACGGAACAGAAAGAAGAGAACAGTCCCTTACCGGAGTCATCTTGAAGGATAAAAGCAAGAGAGAACTGTGATAACTGGATTGTGGAGACTTCAGGAAGTTGCCATCTAGGGTTTTCAGCAGCACGTAGCCTTGTTTGCTCCTTAGATTGGGCTCTTTCAGCTTGCAGAAGACACTCTCCCATGATGGATGAAAGATTTCTAAGGCAACAGAGATACAGTGCAACGGATCGAGAAAACATCATCAATGCTGTTGTTTCAAGGCAAAAGAGACCACCCTGCCCAAACATGATCCCAGAATCCCATTAGGGACGGAAAATTTAAACATACATATTTAGGAACAAGACTCCAAAACCATTGAATCCATATATAGCAAAAACATTGATAATAAGCAACTGATGAGGACTATATTAATCAATTGCAATGAACAACAAATCTGAAAGCCATCAAAGAAAAAGAATCAGATTGTATCAGGTCCAAGGAAATGAACCTGAATCGCCCAAGAGATTGATCGAAGGCTTCCTCCAATTACCATCAACGAAGTAAGCTTATTAGGTTGATGCACTCCAAGCAGTGAATCCTTTACGGAACAGCTAACCATCAATATTTCAGCTACGGCAATTTTTATGAGAATTTGAAGGCTATAAGATGGAAGGATCATATCTGAAGAAAACCCAAACTTCTGAAAGAATCTGGCAAATCGAATAGTCGAAGACCCCTCAGAAGTCTCAAATCCGAATGAGGGTCTATTAACCGAAGTATGAATGCTACATGAGTCATCGGAACTACTTGTTTGACCAAGACATACAGTAAGTAGCAAAGTAGACAGCAACATCTCGTACACGCAATCCTCGGATTGTTGCAAAAGATTCCTAACTGCGTCTGAATCAAAATTTTCCCCGGAATAATACCGATATCTGAACAGAAGTGACCGCAGATCCGAGAAATTGCAAATAAGTCCCAGAAACCCCTCTTCACAGGTAATTTCTACAGTAGCTTGTTCAAGGTGGACTAAAAATCCACAATCAGGCAATTCATTTCCAGCAAACATTTTCCCAATCAAAGGATCATACACTTTAAATGAGCTATCCACCTTGTCAAAAACTCCAGCATGAAGAACAATTATATCTACTGATTTACAGTCAAAGGTGGAAGAAGTTGAAAGAATGGCACAATCATGAACTATACGCGATCCTTCTACTTTGCTGTCTGGAGCATTGTTTTTAAATGTCAGTGCCCTACTTTGCTGCATAGAGTCCAGGAATTGTTCAAACCCTACTAAACCAACACCGAAAGCATTTGAAGCCATTGAAGACAAGCCAGCAACAGCCTGGAAAGGAGCTATAAGGTGTAGCCATTATGAGCGAAGAGGACCAATAGATAAGTAAATTTTGGTTACCAAAACGAAATGAAAAATTGTTGAAGTTCAAAATGAAGTCACAAAATTAATCGTGAAAAACCTTCAATCGTACTCAACTAAAACCGCTTCTTCAAAAAAGAATACCATCATAAACTCATTCCTGCATGTCTTCTCATTAAATTTCAGAAAAAGTTTTCAACAGATAACATTGGACATGCTGAATACCATCATAAATTCATTTCCTGCAAGTCTTCTTGTCAAACTTCAGAAAAAAAAATTCAACAGCGTAGATGACATGCTTACCTGAGAGAAAGCATACAGCTCATCCATGAATAGAATAACTTCCAGTCCTGCTGCCACCCCAAATACAGTTGTTGATAAACCATTGAAAGTTGAAGTAAACGAATGCACGGACTCCCTGCAGTACAGACAAATCATGTGGTCATAAGAGATGATGACAGTGTTGATTTGAAAAATTCGTGTACAAGGCTAGTGCATGTGAATGCATGTGGCAATGTCAGGGATGCAACCCATTCATTCCACACGAACTTGCAACTGCTTGAAAGGCATTCTAAGCACCAACAATATAGACCAGCACTCCAGAGGCATTGTCAGAGACTCAAAAAACATATCAGACTCTGACAATTAATAAATTTTCCTAGATTTTTCGCCTTGTTGAAATAGAACTCGGAGCTCTCGGATAGCAACTTTTCTTCAATGAGAGGTTAAGTCACCATACTTCCCGAAATTACAACCCCCACCCCTCTTCCCTCCCTCCCTCCCGACCATTCCTACAC
Source organism: Hypericum perforatum (assembly GCA_012979155.1). Lineage (NCBI taxonomy): Eukaryota > Viridiplantae > Streptophyta > Magnoliopsida > Malpighiales > Hypericaceae > Hypericum > Hypericum perforatum. The sequence goes on along the minus strand of SOPF01028392.1, from coordinate 774,305 downwards.
ATCCCCAAACATCCTCTGTTACCCAAACAGCCTCATTGCCCACATACGACACAGCTTGTGTAGGAATCAAGATCCCAAGTTTATCTTTCACGAAGCTAAGACATCTAGGCCTACCATTATCATTAAACATCAACAAACCAATTGATCCAAAGACCTTTAACAGTATCCAATCATTTTTATAAAAACCAGAAGGTGAACAAAACCATGGACTAGTAAATAAAGCATGAGAACTACTTTAAGAGGTCCCAACCCAAGGGAAAGCAAAAGACCATGAGAAAGGAACCATAAATACGCTAATTTAACAGCAAACAGCAAGGGTCAGAACCTTCAGCTTTGATTCTAACAAGCAAGCTACTTTAACAAATTAAGGCTTGCAACGCGTTTGATGGCTCTAAAGACGAAGGCTATCGCACATGCAAGTAACTAAAGAGAGACATCCTTGAGCATATGAGAATAATCCAGTTGAAGAAAAAGTTAGCAACAAAAATGTGCGGACTTGAATGAGGGGTCAGACCTGAAAGATGAAAGCTGAATGGTTATCGGCTTCAAGACAATAATCTTATTCTCCAGTTTTTCCCCCACGTAAATGACCAAACCATCAGCTCTCAGATAAGACTGAAGAGAAACAAAACTTCGAGATGTGAAGTTTTGATTATCTATCTTAGGTCTCTCTACTTCTCGGGACTCTCCAAATCTAGGGCATTCAGCACCTTCTGATCCTGCTCCCTCAGACAACTTCAAATCTGATCTTGAAGTTGGCAAGATGACAACTTCAGTATCTTGGATACTAAATCCAATTAGGAAGTCAGTCTGAGTAGTCGCATGATCCATCTTTCTATTTCTTTCATCCAAACTATCACCATTCAATGATATTCGAACTTGAGGACCAACAATGAAGAGTGCAAGTTGAACATATCTATCTGGAAACAGACCAAGCAATAACCTATTGACCTTGATAGTAAACGACTCATCATCATTCAAGTTAAGGGTTACTTGGCCGTCCACCGGAGGTGCATCTTCATGTGAATTTGTTGTATCATGGACCTCAGTACAGCAAAGAACATGCTGCATTTGCCCAAGTAACATGGTCAGTGAAACAATCGATGAGTATCTCAAAGCCAAATTCAATTTCCCGGAAGTCAAATGGCAATGCCACAAACCAGAATCAAACTTCTTCTGGCTGACATCATCGTAGTCTAACTCTAAAGTGCTTTTAATCTCATAAAGAAGCCAGGGATTCTCCGAATATTCTATCTTTGAACTTTGATACTGTGTAGTAACTTTGTTCCACGCCAACCACATACCTTCCAGAAGCACATTCAAATCTGGTCTGCCAGGACCTTCAGGTTGCCTGGTCTGACTGGTTTCTCTGGCTAGTGAAGATAGAGACATCAACGCAGGCTCACTCCAAAGCACAGTAGTCGAATTACCAGGCCTCCTTCTACGAGACCCCAAAGAATAGCTAGAACTGGTCTCTGAACTACTTGCCCCAACAAGGTAAGACTTCATGTTTAGTGACCCGCAGGAAACTAACATAGACCGTTCAAAATCTCCACTGATGCTCGCTACCAATATTGTTTCAAGGGTTAAACAAAACCAGCACATGTTCTCATATGGATATCCAGTAAACCGTTCCAATTTTTCACTTACATCCTGAGCTGTTTTAGTTGGAAACACACAAACAGCAACATTTGTAAAATTCAAAAGGATAGAACATTGAGACTGTTCAGAAACAACTTCAGAATGCCTATCTGTTTGGAAGGCCCATAAAAGACATATCAGTACAACTAGATATGATGCAGAGAGGAATACTATCCACAATGAATTCCATGGCCAGAAGTATCCTAGTAGATTCCAATACAAAAAGAAGGATCCAAAAAGAAAGAGAATCTTAAACAGAAGGGCATGAGCGCTACGCATCAGAGGCTCCTCATGTCTTCCATCAGCAACCCGAACATCCAAACCAGCTCTGTATCGTGCCACCCTCCGTGCCTGAGCGATAGTTTCAAATGGAAGCTCTTTTTCAAGGGTAGAGATCACTTCCCATTTATGTTTGATATTACTTGAAGGCATTCTATCACTGATCGTCACAGCCACTGAGCTTTTCAATAACACATCAGCAGGATATCCAAGCAATGACAGCAAACCCTCATAAGCACAAAGATACTGCAGCCACTGACACACAGATTCAACCACGTTATGAAACGACAATCTGGGAGATGAAATGATGTTTCCTAATCTCCTGCGAGTAAGCTTCCATAACTGTTTACCATCTCTGAAATGTTTAGATTGTCTTGAAAACAGGTCACCAAGAACCAAAACAACTGGTAAATCAATTGGAGAGAGTTGCAAACTCATTGGCGAAACACGGGTGATCAATTCAGTAACTCGCATGTCCTTTAGTTTAACACAAGTAAGCACATCCGAAGGATTCAAAATTTGGTTTGCTCGATCGCTCAACTTGTATGCTACCTCAAAACCTTCAAAATCCACAAGGAATGGTGCTTGCTTCACCGGTAACAAAACTGCACCAAGAAAGCCTCTGATAAGGCATCCACCCGAGGAAGACTGAGATGCAGCACGGGACTTCTTTAATTCAAATGACCAAACAAGAGAGTCATTCTGGACAGGAACTCGCAGTTGGAGGCGCAAGGCAGAAACCCGCAAGCATGATTGTCCAAGAATGAGATTCAACAGGGAATTTATAATCCGATTTCTTGCAGGAGTTGCCTCCGCCATCTTTTCCAGCACATCATGCAAAGAACTACCCTGATTGATCCAACCAAAGTGTTAAGCACAATTCTCCATAATTGATACCCGCCCCACTGTAGCCCTGCTACAGCCGGAAATCATTTAATAAGCAGAAACTGCTTATATTCAAATTCAAATCAACTCTCCTACGTAAATAGTAAAATATCGTACAATACAAACAATGATCACTATTTCTACAAGCATAAGAATTTACCTCAGGGTCGAGCTTAGCAAGAGCCTTCTTCCTCCTCATATTCTCCTCCTCCTCAACCGCCTTGGACGATCTTCTCCTTCTTCTCGACCTATCCCCTTCCTCATCCAATGCCCTAATTCCAAACCAAAAAAAGAACGGAAAAATAGGAAACGAATTCAGTTGTTATCCCAACCTCAGCTGAACAGGAACAAAAGAAAACGCGACGACACGTGTAACAATAGGGAGTGATAGTTATCGTACTTAGCAGCGAGAGTGACACTAACGCCGCGAACCTCGATGTCGAAGGCCGGGACCGACCAATTCGAGAAGCGAAAGCTCACGCGCTCCACCGTCACCTCCTCAACAACAAACCGAGATGAAAAGTCGGAGTCGCCGTCTCGAAGGAGGCGGTTAATAGCGGCGACGTCGAGCGTGATGTTCGTGGCGGTTACCCGGGAGTTGACGAGGCCTAACTCAAGGACGAGGCTCGGTTCCTCCGCCAGCCAGGGGCGGAGGAGAGACGCGAGCCTCCGGCGAATTAGGTCGCCGAAGAACATATCGCTAACTAAAGGCGGGAAAATCCCTCGCTTCAAGAGTCGGTAACCGCTCGCCTTTTTGACATGTTTCGTTTTTCTTTTTCTTTTTTGTTTATATCTCTTCACCGGACGGTTGGAGAGGGAGACGGTTGGAGAGGGAGACGGTTGCGTGGTACTTAAACGGGGCGCGGGAAGTGAAGCGATTAGCGAGAAAGCGACAGCTCCTATTGATCGAATCTTTTTTCTGAGTTGCAACTTGGAAGGAGTGGAAGAGGAGGAGATTGTGTGGAGGGGTTTGATGATATCCACGGGGATCTATAATGATGTCGGTATGTTCTTTCTGGATTTTTTCTCTGATTGGAAAAACAAAGCCCCGCGAAAACAAAGCCCATACTAACATATTCCCATTTCTCAATATCAAAGCCCAATCTAATATATTCTCAATTTCTCATTATCAACTCGATATTATCTTTTGTCTAAAATGGATACGCGACAGCAATTAATTAATTCTTTATTCTGTTTTCCGAGTCGATAATGAATTGGGTACAAATTCTATAAATTAGTTCGTACGGTATAAAATTTGGACGGACCATATTGACATTTTTTCATGCGATATCAACATTTTCTTTCTGTGATATCAACATTTCTCTCAAGCAATAATGACATATATTTTTTGTTTTTTTTCAATAATGATATATTTTTATGTGATATCTACTCAGTATATTTTTTTTTATTTTGATCTCGTGACATTTTATTTTTACGAAAAATATAGCGTTTGTAACATTTGGGAAAATGTCATTCGTGACCAATCTACCTACCCCTTACGAATCAACGCCCAAATCTTGAGTTGGATTTGGTTTAGCTGATGACTAGCGGTATTGGGTGTCGTGAAACACTTCTACCGCCATCGCAATATAATTTATGAAGTAAGGTTGTCGATCCTACGAGGATTAAGGTTGCGCCTTACTCGGCTTACTTACTATATTTTAGGAATTTTATGTCTTTGGTTTCTTTGGTTTGGTTTAGGTAGCTTAACAAACTAACATACTTGAAGCAACAACGCAAGGTAATCTAAATCATGCATATAACTAATAACAACAACAACACACAATAATCAACAAGCAAATTTAACAAAAGTGACATGAAACCAAAGATCACTTAAACAAGCATATGGTTTAAAAGGTTTTTAAGTTCGTGTCACGATCCGAGTGTTTCAAGGCAACTAATCTATGTTCTCGCACTAGATTAGTCTAAGTTGATCCTTACCTAGGATTAAGTGAGCTCGATGTGCTCTCGCCCCCACGAGTCACTTAATCCTAACTAAACAACAACTATAAGTATCACCCTTTGGATAATCCATCACCAAGGAGGAGTCCACATCTCACAAGGTAACTAATCAACAAGTTAATATTTTGATCGAGTCTATCTCCTCTCGGTCTCAAGACTCGGTTATTAACTTTGGTTCTAGGTGATCAAATTAGACCAAGCTTAAGTCTTTTAACAAGTATATGAACCATTTTATTTTAACCAATCAAAACCATAAACAAGCTTAAGCTTTCAAGGCATCATACCACTAAGATAACTATTTACACATGCTTAACATAAACATACAAACAAACATATATATGACATAAACAACATCAACATACATATTATCTTACATGATCAAAACAAGAGAGCAATAAGTAAAAGAGTAGAAGGTTTTACAAGTATAAGCCAAGGCTTGATTTTGCCTTAGCTTCTTTTTCTCCTTCCTTCTCCTTCTTTTCCTTCTTTCTTTCTTTCTTTCTTTCCCTTCTTTGGTACGTTTTTTTCTCTACCTCTTGGCTGCCACCTTTTGTTTACTTGACTAACATAATAATCCTAATTCATATTATAATCCAAATGACATCAGAAGCTAACATAACTAATTACTTCTTTACATAATATCTAACCAACTCTTCCATCCATGTTTCTAGCTTTAGGACTTAGCAACAATAAGTTAAAAGAAGTGTAGTCATCCTTGTTCCCTTCAATTAATGGCCTAATTGAGTCATCTTATCCTCTCAAATTGGCAGCCATCGATTTGGGCCAAGAAGCCCAAAGTTGGCCCAAATAAATAATCAAGTTTGGCCCACTCGGATAGAATTGGCCCATAACATTGGATCAAGCGTTTGACAATCTTAGAAGCCTAATTAGAAGACGCCCTTATGACACATTGTAGTTAAGGATGTCTTCTTTCAAATACCGCTGACGGCGCCTCAATCTGACTTCGTATGAGGAAGTTATGATTTTTTAAGTCGGAAGAGGTCAAGGCTAGCACCCTCCAATGGTAGCTACGGTTTCAACCAATCTTTTTGCCATTTTGCCTTGTCGAGTTCGTTTTGCTCGTATCTTCGAGGTCTTGATCGTGCCTCCTTAGATTATTGTCCATAAAGCTCCTAAAAAACAAGAAAACATAAGAAAAACGAACAAACATAACAAAAGAACAAAATGTACAAAAACAAGACACAGACATAGAAAACTCGTAAAAACGATAAATGACAAACGCTAAATTCACACTAAAATTTACATAAGTAATGAGTGTTTTTGACACTCATCACTAGCCTAGAATATTTTTTAAGAAAAATAAAAATAAGGATATAAATCTTAAAAATTTAGTTTGAATCTCACCCAAAATATTAATAAGATATGCAAATTATTTACTTAATTAAATAACAATTTTTTGATCTCAACCCTTCCAACTTCTATGTTTTGTTATATTACTTAATGAAGTAATTAGTTGTATTCACGTTTTTTTAGAGTCTCCCCGCTATTGCAAACATCATGCTATATTTCTATATAAAAAAACCGACATGCTATTGAAAACAGTCAAGTGGTCAATTATTTTTTAAAGAAATATAAAATTTTAGAACTCGATCCTGATAATTTTTAACTTAGATTCTACCCAGATATATATTTTAGAAAAGACAAGAGAGATTCGAGTCTACTAAATTTATTGTTGTCATATATAGGGATGGCGATGGGTAGGGTCAGATAGGGTATTGGTACGACCCTACCCATACCCTAGTTTAAAAAGTCGAACCCATACCCTACCCTAGACCCTTAAGATTTTTCATTACTAGATTCATACCCTTACCCTTAGGGTCCGTAGGGTTTATAGGGTTTTACAAGGTCCGACCCTCGAATTAAATACAATATATTTTTTAGTATAAAATTTAACTAAATCATAATGAATATATTAAATTTTATTAAGAAATATCTTATAGATCACAAAAAATAATTTAAAAAGTCAATTTCGTAGATTATATTTCAAAATATTTTAGAAATATATTATATTTTATAAATAAAAAATAATAATAATAAGTCTAATTAGAGTTTAATTATCATTTAGTTAGGGTTTAGTTAGGGATAACGTCTAAATTAGGGTAAAAGGGTAAGGGTAGGGTAAAAATTCATAGATTCATATCCTACCATCGACCCTACCTTTAAATATAGACCCATACCCATACCCTACCCTAGACCCAGTCAAAGTCAACAGACCCTCGACCCATGGGGTAAGGATAGAGTTCGACCCACAGGGTATGGGCATTTCTGCCATCTCTAGTCATATAAATCTTATTTGGAACTTACCCATTCCATCTTACATATAACAGGTGAGTTAATTTTCTGTTTTTGATAAGCTTAACCCCGCAACTTAAAAATCCAAGTCATTTACCTTTCAAATGTAGTTTTGAGGAACAGGGTTCAGCCATGTGCGTTAAAATTACTGCAGGACCATCCCGTAAATGAAGAGGAACGCGCGGGTAGAGAGAAGCCTCAATGAAATGACAATGAATGACAAATTTAATTCTCTTATTGATCAATAAATAATGAATTTAATTCTCCAATTGATCACAATCAATTACATAAACAGAAGTTCGAAAAATTACTGTCCCCAAATGAAATGACACGAACGTGCTCTAAATGTTCAAGTATGTTATAGTAGTTTTCGAACATATGTGAGAATGGCTTCTCAACATATGTTAGAATAGTTTCTCAACATATGTTAGAATGGTTTCTCAACATATGTTCGAATGGTTTAGCTATGTATGTTTGAATAATTTTGCTATGTATGTTCAAATGGTTTGATTACGTATGTTTAAATGGTTTATGCATATATGTTCAAATGGTTTGGTCGTAGATGTTCAAACCATTGAATATATTTGGCAAAATTATTTGAACAAATTAGAACAAACTATTTGAATATATCAGAACAAAAATATTTGAATATTTCAGAATAAACCATTCAAATTTATCAGAGCAAATCATTCGAATATATTCGAATAATTTGTTGTATTTCGATTTATTAATAAATATCATGGTATTTATTTAAATAAAAAATTAATTATTCATACAAACAAAATGAAGAAAAGGGCGAAAAGATATAGGACTGTCATCTACAGAGGAACGGAGGAACCAATCCTATCCCTAGTTTTGACTTCCGAAATTAAGTTTTTTTATTCGTATACCCACTTTTACGTAAAAATGGTCAACTATGATTTAAAAAAATCCACGTCATCACCACCCTAGCTAATTGCCTCCATTGCCACACAATCACCTTTTTATTTCTAGTTCCTTATACAAATAGCCAATCCTATAACAGCCAGTTAGTTAATAATCACCCATCACCACAAGTATAATAACGATCACCCGACAACAAACAACAATCGAGGGAGTAATTACTGGCATGACTTATCCAGAAATTTTATAGTGATCTTTACAAGTCAAATGATGACTTGTTATGTACCTATCTATAATTAAATCATTTACAAATTGATCTTAGTACATGATAAGTAGTAAGTGACCTTTTTAAACATGGCGTTAATATCATCTGACAAAATTTGGACAAAATTTTACATGTAAAGATTAAATTTTTTCTCAGTAAAATAAATTGTTTTTCCTTCAACCTTAAAAACATTATAAGCACCAAAAATATACTCAAGAACACAATAAACCAATTTTTTTAGTCTAAAATGAGAATACACTCAAGAAAATTTAGATGGATTCAAAATCCAAGTCATTGCATTTCAACATCAATTTTTGTTCTCTGAAATTAAGCTTTTTTCTTCATATACCGGCTTCTAGGTAAAGAAGGTCAACATAAGATCAAAATTCACGTCGTCGCCACACCTAATCCTATCCATTGCCACCCAATCACCTCTTTATTTCTAGCTCCTTGCATAAATAGTAATTACTATAACAGCCAGTTAGTTAATTATTAATCACCCATCACCCCAAATTTAATGACAATCACCCAAAAAAACAACAATTAAGGGAGTAATTACTACTTACCCATGGGTATCTCCGTAATTTACTCCCCAACCTCAACAATCTCATACAAGGAGGAAGAACCCCAAAAGAACAACAACAACCACAACACCAACTCCAAAATATTGTCTTCGTCGTCGTCGTCGTCACCTTTAGGACTATTCCTCGGTTTATTTTTGGTTATATTGGCCTACTTCTTTCCTGGGTTTGCCTCTTTTAATCCTGTAATCTCCATCCTCCAGACCATCTTCACCGTGTTCCTCTGCCTCTCCTTGCTCTCCATCTTCCACAGCACGGGACCTTCGATGATGAGAAGATCATTGAAAAAGACGGCCTCTGCCGAGGGCTCGTCGGCGGCCGGGAAATACAACCGGATGAAGAACGCGGTTGTGAGGAACATTTCGAGCGATGAAGACGCAATGCCGAGGTCGCGTTCGATGAACCGGTCCACCAGCAATAGCCAGGACCACCTCCTCACCCCGCCGGGTGAAGGAGGGGACTCGTCGGCTTCCACATCACCCTACAACAGCGACCTATCCCCCATGAAGAAGTCTCCCTGGTCGTGTCACCTCATGAACACCAACCCGTTCGCTCAGAACGAGGATGGTCAATCCGATAAAGAAGAGTTCTCGAATTCGAATCCGAATCCGAACGTGTTGATGGGTTCCCTGGTGCGCGAGGAGGGACACGTGTACTCCCTCGCCACGCACGGGGACCTTCTCTACACGGGATCCGACAGTAAGAACATTAGGGTATGGAAGAACCAGAAGGAATTCTCCGGATTCAAATCAAACTCGGGGCTTGTCAAGGCCATCGTAATCGCCGGGGACAGGATCTTCACGGGTCATCAGGACGGGAAGATTAGGGTTTGGAAGATCTCGTCCAAGAACCCTACCATCCACAAGCGTGTGGAGACGCTTCCAACGTTCAAAAACTACATAAAATCTTCCCTAAAACCTGGAAGCTACGTAACCGAGGGGCGAAAGAAGCGGAACACTGTCTGGATAAAGCACTTAGACGCAATTTCTTGTCTCGGCCTCAGCGAGGACAAGACGCTTTTATATTCGGCTTCATGGGACAAGACGTTTAAGGTTTGGAAGATATCCAGCTCCAAGTGTTTGGAGTCGGTAACAGCCCACGACGACGCCGTGAACTGCCTCGTCGCGGGGTTCGACGGGCTCGTGTTCACCGGGTCGGCGGACGGGACGGTGAAGGTGTGGAGACGTGAGCTGCAAGGCAAAGGGACGAAGCACTTCTTCTCACAGACGCTGTTGAAACAGGAGTGCGCGGTGACCGCCCTCGCGGTCAACTCGGACGCGTCGATGGTGTACTGCGGGTCGTCGGACGGGATGGTCAACTTCTGGGAGCGGGAGAGGCACCTCTCCCACGGCGGCGTTTTGAGGGGCCACAAGCTGGCCGTGTTGTGTTTGGTTACGGCCGGAAACTTGGTCATCAGTGGGTCCGCGGATACCGGAATATGTGTGTGGAGGCGATTGGGAAGCGACCACATTTGCTTGTCGTTGTTGAACGGGCACACCGGACCGGTCAAGTGCCTGGCGGCCGAGAAAGATAACGAGCCCGCCAGGTCGGGAGAGAGAAAGTGGATATTGTATAGCGGGAGCCTGGACAAGTCCGTGAAGATGTGGCGCGTGTCTGAACACGCGCCACCTATGAACTTGTCCGGGACCGAGAGTAGTAATTCCATGCCCGCTTTTCTTCCCTCTGCTCCCAGTTTCTCATCCCAGGGTATGGTTCTTTGATGGCATATGATGGTTGACTTTTTTGAAATTATTTCCTTGACTTGTTGTGGGTTAGTTTCTTTGGGTTAGGTTTTTTTATGGGATGGATTAATTTTATTCTTGACCGTTAATTAATGAGGTCTGGATTTATAGGGTTGGATGTGGAATTAAATCCCTTGACTTGTATATTCTGTTTGTTTGTAATATAAATCTTTTCGAATCCTCTACATATTTTTCTAAGCAGAACGCTATTCGAACAACTGATGGGACTATGACTTGTATATTTTCCTTAGTCAGAGGTAATCGGATTATAATTTGAGAAGATGAACGAGGTTGTCTTTTTTTCTTTCAATCTTCATTAAATGATTTGTGAATTAATTTGCATGTTATGTACATATCCAATGATCAATAATGTGTCCTTTTTATTTTTTAAGGTAATTAATTTTTCGTGTATTAATTAGATAGAATATGGATGAACTTCTGTTTTGTAATTATAATATACGTACGTAATTCTTCTCAAGTCTGACATCGGCACGAAGATCACACGTCATCGCGGTGGCCGGTGGATATGGGCGGCCGCGCGCGGACAGGAAAAGTCCGAATGGTGGACACAAGTTTACCAAAACGCCCTCCAAAATGGGTGACATTACTGCCTGGTGTATAAACCGACGTCGTTTTACGGTGTCCTCTATATAATAAAAACACATATTTTCTTTTGTAAGTAGAATATTATCGCTCCAATAAAATAAAAATACAATGTGAATGACTCTCTCCTAAAGGCAACCAAAACACCTAGCTACATAGTACCATAATTGTATGACATTTGTCTACTGTAACATTAAATTTTATCGGGTTTTTCTTTAATTGTGCTTTTGTTTTTAAGCAATTAGTCTTGATCGATTGGTAACAGTATAATCAGTGGTCAATAAATGGTCCAGTCGCCATCTGAGTTTTTTTTTAATTAAAACCATTTGTTCAAATATTTGCACTTTCATTTCCGTCTACCTAGAAAGAAAGAAAAAAAGAATATCCGTGTATTCAAAATTACGACCGGGCTCACGGAGATATATGCTAAAAATGATCGGATCAATTTCGGAACATCCCTTGGCATGGAGTAACGTTCTGTTCGACGGCAAACACATTTAACCCAACATTTATGACTGAATTAGTGTATTAATTTTAGCTTAAACAAATAGTACATTTTTGGGATTCAAAATAGTTCATATTTAAGTTCTACGAATACTAGTGTTTCTATCTTATTATATTTGTAGTGACATATACTTAAATATAATTATTTGATTCAATAAATATTTAATAAAAAAATTATAACCCTAAAATTTGGGGTTATACCTAGTGAGAGGCAATAAGTCTCGTTCAAGACGGATCGTTAAAGAATGGAATAGATCACGGGGACCAACCTGGCCTTGTATTGTTCCTTTCTTCTGTTTGTGTTGCAAGAGAGATTCATTTCTGCGCTCACACACAATCCTATCCAAGAGTGGTCACGGGGGACCGATCCTAACAATTTGAAGAACCATGTCTTATAATTTCTATTCAGTTAGAAGGATTCGTCAAGAAAAACATATCATAAATATTACTTTATGAAACTAGATAGGCAATAATTAAAAATATCACTGTTATTAAAACTATCTAATACCAACATCTTATATGACACCAAAAGATGAATCAGAAGATGAAGGATTGCTTACTTTTTATGTGCCTTGATATTTTTCTACCTTAACAACAATATCTGCATACTAGATGAATCAGAAAAAAAAAATAGATGTCATAACTATCTAAGTTACCAAAAGAAAAGTAGTTAAAACTTTTCATGGTTGATGTAGTTACTACCTACAAGTTGAATTTAAGAAGTGGATTTATACCCAAAAAATGGGGTAGTCGAGAGTTTAAATCGAGGAAGGATCCTTAATTCTCCAGGTGAAACCGCACTTATATTCTAAGCTTCCAAGAAAACATCCATTCAATCATAAAAAAAATTTCACTTGGCTCCACCAACAAAGACCAAGACTAGTGAAAAGACATATCCCAAACAAAGAAGTGAAGACAAAATAATAGACGTAATAGAGTGTCAAGGGGTATAAGATTAGGTACAGGCTGGGTATTATCTTTGTATCATAAAAGTAGAGGTAAAAATATGTACAATTTTGTTGATTTGAGAGTGCCCTTCAAATCTCAACTATTATATTATCCGGTTCGAATTTTCAATGCAATGTACAATGTTGACCGACTCTATTAGGATTCTTACCCAATCCAACCTCGTGTAAAAGGTCCTAAAGTTTTGCCCCCACGCCACATAACCTATTTTTTCTTGTCATTTATACTTAGGTTTGTTTATGATTATGGGTATAAGAATGACAAACTAAAAAAATTATACATGGTCATGTGTTTACATATTTTTTACAACATGAATTAGTATTTTGGAAATGATTTTTTTGTCCCATAATTTTCAAATTTTTTGTCTCAGAGGCTCAGATGGTATTCCGAAAAAAATAATAACTCTAAACCTAATTGTTTGCACGCTGACATGACATGCCACCTAGGATTTCATTAACATGTTGGATAACAAAATTATCGATGAATCTAGGACCATCTATAGTGATGAATTCACTTATGCTTTTCTCTCTCGTTCATGTCAGCTCGTGAACTCATACTTCCATTTTTCTTCACAATAGAGATGTCACTAGAGTAATTTTGAATGAATTAATATATCCGAGATTAATATAGTAGCTAAAATACATAGAGTTTCAAATTACATAATTAACTATATAATAAAATTTTTTATGAATAATTTGAATTAAAAATACATAGAATTTGTGATTTATGATTTAGAGTTTAGAATTTATATTAAATTACACAATTTTTTCCAAATCATGTAATTAAATATTACATAATTAACTACAAAATTAAAAAACTTATAAATTATTTAAATTATAGATATATGAAATTTAAGAAATTTAAGGTTTAGAGTTGGCGACGATTGCTATCCTAGCTTTTTTGCCTAGTTGGGATGCTCAATTGGAGCAGTTTGTTCGCAACAACATGTTGTGGGTATGGCATTGGAAAAATGACTCAGTCTTCAATAGGAACTCCATTAGTGTACAGTTTGGAGCTTCCTCAGTAGTAGGTTAAAGATTATATGAGAACTTGGAAAGTTTAAAGTGAGAGCCAGATCACCCCTCGGGGTCAAGAGTGGATATTGATCGTTTGGCAACCACCAAGAAAGGGATGGTTAAGCTTAATACAGATGGAATTGCTAAAGGAAACCAGGCTTTACAGGAGGTGAATGAGTGATAAAGGACAACAATGGAGCATGGTGTATGGACTTTGTTAATCATACATGTGTGTGCGATTCTCTCGTGCCAGAATTTTAGGCTCTTTGGTGTTGCCTTAACCTTGCTTGTGAGAGCTATGTCAAGCTAGTGGTGGAGATAGACTCGCAAGTTGTAAGGAGCTATCTTTTTTAAGGTCTCACACATCTCCCAGCAAGCCTCATGAGTAAGGGTGAGTATTCTTCGGGCTCATGATTTTGTGCTCAAAATTGGGCCCAACACCGACAAAAAAAATTTGGCCTACTGGACACCGGCGGAGCAACGATGTTCACCAATACCGACGATGTTTCGGTGAGTCGGTGTGGAAGAAAATAAGTCGGGCTGACGGTGCAACATATTGAATTCCAGGCCCATTTGACGTTGGCCCATTAAAATTTAACACAAATTGATCCAAACTAAAAAAAATTATCTAAATACAAACAACTGATTTAATTAAACATAAATATCCAAATCCCAAAAAATTCAACTCCACCAAGTTTGCTATTGTTAAATTACGGATTTAAGCTTCCAATCTATCAAAGTAGCAAACAAATTCAACCATACCCTACATAATCCATACACCCAAATTCAACAACACCCACAAGAAGAAGAGGGAGACTTAGCAAAAAGAGGAGGAAGAAGAACTATTTGGTGGAGGAAGACTCAGCAAAGAGAGGAAAATGGGAGGAGAAGAGGTGGTTGTCGAATGGAGAAGGGAGCATGAGCGGTGGTCGGGAGAAGATGTGGGTCAGATTTCACTTCTTCTGAAATTTTAGAGAGAAAAGGGTTCAGTTCATAAATTGTGAGTAGCTGAGTTGGCTAGAGTTTAAGGATGGGCTACTTATATTGTGAAAAAATGACATGGTATAATCGGTGTATTGGTGTATCGGGTTGGTTAAGAAACAACACCGATGCAACACCGACAACTTCGGTGTGACATAGAAATCAACCCACGATGCCGTTTTAGTGGTCGGGTTGATGTTTGGCAGTGCGTTAGTTGGGTCAGGTTGTTGGGTTTGCAGTGTTGGTCGGGTTTATCCTCACCCCTACTCATAAGTAACTGTAGATACCTCTTGGACTGTTAGTACGAAGTAAAGGTCTAATGCTATTATAAGAGAGTAATCAGATGATCTATTGACTCTCCAATTTTGCGTTGAATTTCTCTATGGGATTTCATGTCATTGATTTACCCCCTTCAAAATGTAGTACTCTTGTCCGTATGGATTGTGTAGGAGTAGTCTAACTTAGAGTCGTCATATGTAATCTTTATGTTATTTTAATGAAAAGTGAATGCCACTCACCATTTCGAAAAAAAAGGAATTAAAAATAATTTTTAAGTCATGACAACTCATATTACCAATTCGTTAAAAACTTCTGATGTGGCATGCCATATCGTCCTTAAAACGACATAGTTTTTAAGTTATGAATTAATTTTGGCTCGAGATGCCATCAAAATCTTAGAGAGAAAAAAAAACTTAGAAATCATAGGAAAAAAAATTGTTTCTAAACTATATGATCATGTTAAAAAAAGGTGTAATTATGAAATTATCTATGAATTTTTTCCAAAACATATTATTAAAAAAATTGTCTTTTGTAATATTTGGTTTTGAATATTTATTATCCGGAAAAAGAAAAGAAAAAGACAAAGGTTGTGGCCCACCACCAGCCACCACCCTCTCTCAGCTTTCTCCATCCAACCAACCAACCAACCAAACCATACACGTAACATTTCTAAAAACAAGTGCTTACACAAGCAACCAATGTCCGAAAGAGAGAATGTAAATAACTAACTGAAATATTTAAACTGAAAATTTAAATATAACCGGATAAGGAGAGAAAATTACCTGATAAATTACAATCTCCAACCAGAAACTGACAAATAACGTTTCGGTCCCTTTAGATCCCTAATAATTTAAATTGATATATGAAAAGTTATTTATTGTCATCATTATATTGCAGGAACAACTTTGTTTTGAGTATGGTGGTTATGACTATGACATAACTATTCATAGCAAAAGCATACAATTCACAAGATAAATAGCCAAATACCTTGAAGCTCCACTTGATTTATAAGCCAGAAACTTAAAACTTCTCGTAGATAAATTGCCTAACTAACGCAGTCAACAGGATCTATTTGCAAAATCAGAAACATTCTGAACTAGTCAATGAAATTAACCCCCAAAGATTCCATTCTATCCTAATGGTAAGAGAAAGACAGAAGAGACGGGGTAAACCGTAAAGCCACAGGCAATTAGTACAATAAGTTACTAACATTTAAAAAAAAAAACAGAATTTCTTTTTTCTCACTAATCCTCTTAACTTCTGCTTTGAGCAAAGTCTTTAACTGTTTTTAATTTAAATTAATTATCCTCTCTTCTTCCCAAGTAACAAAACACCATTTTTCTTCATCCTCCACCTCACCCACTAATTAACCCTACTAATTTCATCTGTATTTAGAAGTTTTCACTTATTAATTCCTTCCAAAGATATTAAGAATGTCCTTGTCCCCTCCTCCCTCCTTGGATTCTTCAGCCCTCCACTATTTTCCATAAAGTTAAAATCCCCAAATACACCACCTTTTCCCCCTTCTCCTTCCTTTCTTCCCTTTTTATTCTCCTTGGAAAGCAACCACCACCTCAAAACCAAAGAGGAAGAAACTAACATCATTCAATTCCACAGAGAGGGAAAAAAAGAAGAAGGGTAAAAGAGGAAACT
This sequence comes from Hypericum perforatum, assembly GCA_012979155.1. Classification (NCBI taxonomy): domain Eukaryota; kingdom Viridiplantae; phylum Streptophyta; class Magnoliopsida; order Malpighiales; family Hypericaceae; genus Hypericum; species Hypericum perforatum. The sequence goes on along the minus strand of SOPF01028392.1, from coordinate 757,753 downwards.
AAAAATTAGTGACTTTAAGAATAAGAAGAAGAAGAAGAAGAAGAAGAAGAAGAAGAAGAAGAAGAGATAAGTGTGTGTGAGATGGCGATGGAGACGGAGGACGGGGGTGGGGCCCACCCCTACTCGTTCGCAGTGGAGTACAAGGGCCCGCCTCTCAACTACGATCTCCCACGCGCCGTCCCCATCAACGTCAGCAAGATCCCCGTCGCCGCAACCGCCGTCTCCTCCTCCCACCTCCGGGACCGGATATCACTCCCCGTCGTCAAGCCGCTGTTCCCGCCGCCGAAGCTGGCTCCGGTAGCCGAGCCCGAGGCGGCTGTGACCGCGACGGAGGCTATTGCTACTGTCTCTCCGACGTCTGTTATAGAGAGGGCCACCTCCGACGACAACGGGTTGTCCGGGGAGCTGAGTAGCTCCGGCCCGCTGGCTGACAGCAGCTCCCGGGCCCGGAGCTCTGGGACGTTGGATCCGGGGAGCTCGTACCGGCTTAGGGTTTCAAATGAGCTCAACCGGGATGACTGGGCGTCCAGTGAGTCGGTTGTGAGCCAGGATTACTACCCTTCCTCTAGGGTTTCGAGCCTTAAGGATGAGGTAGCGGTTGGGGATGGTAGGAGAGGACCGGTGGTTACATTTCGGGGGCTAGGGTCGGATAGCGGGTCGGGTTTAGGTCTAGGTCTAGGTCTAGGGGGAGGAGTGGAGCAGAGTGAGGAATTCGGCGAGGAGGGGACGGGGGAGGTGGTGTCCAGGCAAGGGAAGAAAGGGAGTTGCTATAGGTGTGGTAAAGGGAGTCGGTTTACCGAGAAGGAGGTTTGCATTGTGTGTGATTCCAAGTATTGTAGCAATTGTGTGCTTAGAGCAATGGGTTCAATGCCCGAAGGACGGAAATGTGTCACTTGTATTGGTTATGCCATCGACGAGTCTAAGAGGGGGAGCCTTGGGAAGTGTTCTAGGATGCTCAAGAGGTTGTTAAATGATCTGGAGGTTCGGCAGATTATGAAGACCGAGAAGCTTTGCGAGGCTAATCAGTTACCTCCTGAGTACGTCTGTGTGAATGGAGTGCCTCTTTGCCTTGAGGAGTTGGCTATTCTGCAGAGTTGTCCTAACCCGCCAAAGAAGTTGAAGCCTGGGAAATATTGGTATGACAAGGTTTCTGGCCTCTGGGGAAAGGTGAGTTTTTTGTTTTATGTGCTAGTAATGTGTTTTTTTTTTGTTGTTGTTGTGGAAATTTATTATGTACTGGCAAATCCATTTTGATTTTAACAGGAAGGTCAGAAACCTTCACAAATCATAAGCCATCATTTGAATGTTGGAGGTCCTATCCAGGCAGAAGCAAGCAGTGGGAATACCAAGGTTTTCATCAACGGCCGAGAAATAACCAAAGTGGAGCTTAGAATGTTACAGGTTGAGTTTCTTGGTTTCTAACTGTTTCTCTGTCTCTCTTTCTCTCTACAATTTGTTTTATGGACTTCGGTCTTTTGAAGAGATTTTAAAATTCTGTCATTGCAGCTGGCCGGAGTTCAATGTGCTGGGAATCCACATTTCTGGGTGAATGAGGATGGATCATATCTAGAAGAAGGACAGAAGAATCCAAAAGGCTACATTTGGGGCAAGGTATGGTTTGCATATCGCTGTCAATTTTGTTCAACTTCCCCAATTCTCTTTCAAGATTGCATTTCCTGTCATGCATCCTGTTTATCTTTTTGTTTCTTTTTTTTACAGGCCGGGATGAATCTTGTTTGTGCTTTCTTGTCACTGCCTGTTCCTTCCAAGTCGTCAAACTCATACGGGGAGCAACTGAGCAGCTCGCTTAGCAGAAGTGTTCCAGATTATATCGAACAGAGAACATTACTCAAACTTCTTCTGGTCGGATACAGTGGCTCTGGGACAAGCACTATTTTTAAGCAGGTAACACTTTGAAGAGGGTTTTTCTTTGTGAACCTTGAAAGAGGGTTCCTGCATCTTGAACTGCAGGTTTAGAATTTTCAGGAGAGAAAAGCTCTTTGGTTCATGTTTTACTCCTTAGTTCTCTCTAATGATTGATGGATGAGGGGGAGTTGCCATTGATGTGCTGGAGTAGCCCAAAATCGGTCATACGTTGTTCTTGTCTTCTCTGAGATTTTCATTTAAAACTGGGCCTAAACTTCCTCTCCATTATTTGGCCTGAACTGTTGAACATAGATGTGAATCTCCTGCTTTAATATGCCTTGTGCTTAAATAGCCTCTACACACTCTACTTGATTAATGCTTCTTGCTTTAACAGGCAAAGATTCTTTATAAACCTATTCCTTTCTCGGAGGAGGAGCGGGAAAACATCAAGTTAACTATCCAATGTAATGTGTATGGGTATCTTGGTGTATTGCTGGAGGGTCGTGACTGTTTCGAGGAGGAAAGTCTAGCTGCTGTGAAAAATCAGCAGTTGCCAGATGAAGCTGAATCCTCGGGTATGTGCCGTGTATTTTTTTTACATGACATGCTCTGATTGCATACTTGAATAAACACGTGAGATATCTCCTCCAATTTCAACTCTTGGTGACAGAAACTTTCTGGAAGATGTTACCTATTGACTTGGCTTAGTTATATGCTAGTAAAATTTACAAGGTTGCAATTTCGGTCCAAGATTTCCGAATTATATAACCTGCTATATAAGGTGTTGAAACTGGTACAAAATTGATGATATCCTTCAACTACTTTTGGGGCTTTGAAGTTGACCCTTAAGTATCTGTAGCTAGCAATGTGCTGTGAGGCCCTTATTTATGGGCGCCAACATTTTCACATTTCGTGACTTTGATGGGGATCTCATTTGATAGCAGGGAACAACTACCCCGGAAATGCAAAAACCATTTATTCTATTGGTCCCAGACTGAAGTCATTTTCAGATTGGCTGTTGAAGACTATGGTTGCTGGGAATCTTGAAGCTGTGTTTCCTGCTGCCACTCGTGAGTATGCACCATTGGTCGAAGAGTTATGGAAGGATCCGGCCATTCAAGCCACTTATAGAAGAAGAAGTGAATTGACCATGCTACCCAGTGTTGCCAGCTATTACTTGGAGAGGGTAAGCTGCGGTTGTTACATTGCTTAAAGATTCATAGTGCACTTACGATCTGTTATGAGATCTCTTGTCAAATTTCCTCTTGAGAATTGAATGCACCGATTTTAATGACAGTAAGATGAATGAGGGACTGGAAATCATAATATGGGTTATATCCACCAACTTATTCTTCATTAATTGGTCTCTCGTGAGAGTTCAATCATCTGTATGTGCTAACAAGTTTTCTGTTTGGCAGGCTGTTGATATTTTGAGAATAGACTATGAACCGTCAGATCTGGATATCTTATATGCCGAAGGAGTCACGTCATCCAATGGACTAGCTTGTTTGGACTTCTCATTCCCGCAGTCCGCATCAGACGATAAATATGATTCTGATGATCAACATGACTCTTTGCTTAGGTAGGTGTATCTGCTGAAATCCCTGTAGATCTTTCTCTAATGCAAAAGTATAGCCGAAAGAACCCGACCAAAAATAATTGTGAGGTTCAAGCCTCATAAAAATTAAAGTTTATTGCTTATTTGCGTTTCAGGTATCAATTGATAAGGGTACAGGCAAGAGGGCTTGGGGAGAATTGCAAGTGGCTAGAAATGTTTGAAGATGTCGGAATGGTCATTTTCTGCGTTAACCTGAGTGACTATGACCAGTTTGCCGTCGACGCTACTGGGTCTTATACAAACAAAATGTTACTCAGCAGGAGATTCTTCGAGAGCGTGGCAACTCATCCCACTTTTGAGCAGCTAGACTTCCTCTTACTGTTAAACAAATATGATGTGTTTGAGGAAAAGATTGAACGGGTGCCTTTAACACAGTGCAAGTGGTTTGATGATTTTCATCCCATTGTCAGCCGTAGATCATCCCACCATCACAGCGGCAGCATCAACAATAACCCAACCCTTGGTCAGTTGGGCTTCCACCACATTGCAGTCAAGTTCAAGAGGCTCTTTGCGTCTCTCACTGGAAGAAAGCTGTATGTCTCTATGGTTAAAGGACTGGAGCCTAACAGCATCGATGCGGCTCTCAAGTACTCCAGGGAGATTTTGAAGTGGGGCGAGGAGAGACAGAACTTCAGCCTAAGCGAGTATTCGCTTTACAGTACCGAGGCGGGCTCTTTCTCTCCTTGATCGCTGTAGACCAAGGTATTGTACAGAGATTGTGGATTCGGCATACTGTACATATGCTGATATAATTGTAGATGATAAGATGATTTTTGTCCATTGGATGTGCTTGTTCCTTGGAACATAAAACCAAGTTTCATCAGATAGCAGCAGATTGTAAAATTTTATCTTGTTAGTTTTGGTATCTACTTTGAAGTGCCTGGACCATCGACAGCGAGTGTGCTCCTGCACTCGTTGACCGATGGCTGAGCTAGCACCATCTCCTCGGTAAGAAACAACGCATCCTTGTTCTCCCTCTTTAGTACAAGGTCCTTGAGAACATACCTTCATTCTCTTTCGGAAGGGTTTTGGAGACAGCAACGGGGGTGGCAGCCTCCGTCCGCGCTGGGAACGGCTTGGCAGCGAACGAGGCTGCAGCGCCGATCAAAATCGCGGCCTTCGCGAGGGTTTTCGGGCGCTGGGTCACCCCGTTTATGTACGATACCTGATCACTTGAACTCGAACTCGATGAAGGGGTCGCCTGGAGACCGTACGGACACCGACACGGAGGACAGCGGGAGTCCGAGAGGTTTTTGACGGCAGGTAAGTGAGCGAGAGAAGCTAAAGGCGGCGAATTTTCGGGGAGAAAAGAAGTGGCTTTTTTGGTTTTGGATCTGCGAGGGAAGGGCAGTAACTAAAGAGCTTGAAAACGTAAGGGAGGATGAAGATAGGTGCACCGACAATGGTGTAATGAGAAGGTTTAACCGGACAGAAGGTCTAAGCGTCATCGCTACCGGCATAATTTCCAATGTTTTAAACCAGAGAACGGTGTGATTCGTAAAAATTTGGTCAGATTACTTAGTTAAGTATTTTTGGTCGATCTAATTTACTCGGATTAGAAAATTAACACTTATTTAGTTATTTTGTCCATTTTATTTGATTGAATTGAGAAGGAAAATTTTCAACTCCATGTTCAGAAAGTGTACATCACTTCTGGATCACAATATACTTATCTTTTATTTTTGATTATATTCAATTAAGTCAAATGAATTTGACTAATGTGTAAAAAAAAATTGTATCATCATCTTCTTCTTATAGGTTTAAATTTATGATAGTTGTTAATATTGTTTGCATAATTTATATATAAAATTGATAAATGTTTAAATTTATTTGTTATTTCATCATTTGTATGCGAAATCAAATTTATTACACTCTATCAAATAATATTTATACAAAATAAAAGTTTTAATTGGACTGACAATTTAAAAATCCAATTCGATTTTAAAAATATTGATAATTTGTTAGGATAAAAAATAGGACATATATCCAATATAGAAAAACGGAATTCCGTCGAGATCTTACTCTTTCATATCTACAACAGAGTCAATTTCACTTAGATATCATGTGTTGTATTTTTTTTATCTTATGGTTCAAAAGATACAAATGTTTTTAATGATTCAGATGCAATGGATTGCTCTCAGATTGGGTCCATAAGCGGTTTGCTATGATTTTAGCGAGTTCTCTTAATCAAGTTACTGTCCATGAATGGCTCATTTTGAACGGACACATGCTGTTAGAATCCAAGGCTCCTTCCTGATGGGAGCGATAGAACTCCGTGTGTTGTAATGGTGAGTTCGGCTC
>SOPF01028392.1:714990-751958 GCA_012979155.1 Hypericum perforatum | reverse complement strand
AACCTTTTGTCTCTTGCGACGTTGATACGTTGTACCCCACGTAACATTCCTCTAAATGCTACATGAAGATCATAAGCCTGATCTCAATTATTTTGGGAGAACCGAACCTCAAAATGGATCGAATTTCCCGCTACTACAACTCAAAAACAAAAATCCAGTTCAACATCTTCCTTATTCGTATACAAAAAAGTATCGTCATAATCTCTTTCTCCTATGAAGTACAAAAACTAATCCAACATCTCAGACAAGGAGAGAACCTCCCTCATTGGAGAACAGACCAAACCCTTCATTGAAGATCTTCTCCAGTTCCAAACACCTTCATCCTCGACAAAGGAGTCCTCAAGCAGCCATCCACCTCGAACTTCTTTGGCGAGAGCTCGTGGTACTTTGCGAACTGCTCCCTCGCCTCCTCATTCCGATCAAGCAAGCTATAGATCAGCCCGCGGCAAAAGTATGGCCTGAAGTCGCTAGGGTCCTCGTTGGTCAGCTCCTGGTAGCTATCCAGAGCTCCCTCCACATCCTTCTGGAGGAACTGAACCTGGGCCATGATCAGCCTCACGTTCCTCGTCTCCTTGGCCTGGTCTTCCTCCACCGCAACGTCCAGCGCCTCCTTCAGCCGCCCGATGGCCGCCTCACTCTCCCCGCACCGGTCCATCAGCAGCGCATTCTCGAACAATGCCTCGAACGACAGGGGATCCCTCGCGAGAATTTCTTCGAACACGTGGCGTGCGTCCCCCGTCCGGCCCATCTGGCTAAGCAGCCTCGCCGTGAGGAACCTCCAATCGTTGACCGACGGCTGGGCCGCCACCAACCGGTCCAGAAGCTTCAGCGCCTCCTCGTCCTCTCCTTGTTGGAGCTTCTCCTGGAGAAGCGACTTGAGAGACTCCACTGCTTCGGGGTTTGACTCGAGGAATCCGGTCAACGAATCCTCCTCCTTCTCATCCACTTCCAGAGCTTGATCGGAGACGGCAACCGGAGCGGCGGCCTCCGCACGCGCCGGGAACGGCTTGGCGACGACCGACGCCGCAACGCCGATCAAAACGGCGGCTTTTGCTATGGTTTTCAGGCTCTGGGCCACTCTGTTTATGTACGATCCGCGACAAAGATCATCGCTTGAGCTCAAAGAAGAAGAAGACGCCGCCTTCGGGACCGTACGGACACCGACACGGAGGGAAGCGGGGCTCCGGGAGTTGTCGCCGGCGGGTAACTGGCCGGGAGAAGCTAAAGGCGGCGACTTTATGGGGAGAAAGGAAGTGGCTAGAGTCGAGCTCATCGATGACATGCTGCTTTGGTTTTTGACGATGGCTCTATGCAAAGAGAGGTCAGTTAATAAAAGGGACGAAGGTGGTTGGTTGGTTCTTCTTTGGAGGTAGGTGAATGAATATTTATTCCAAAAGATTTAAAGATGAAATTTTTTATAACAAATAATTAATATATTTAATAATTTAAAATTTACCAATAATTAAATTAGAACAAAAGTTCCACTATAATGCAAAAAAAGTTAAAATTTGTATGATTTAAATTCAACTGATTAAATTGTTTCGGTTTATATATTGTAGGTGCGGAAGTGGGTTGTTTTTTTTTTGGCGGAAGTGGGTCGTTGGGTGCAATGACAAAGGTTGTAATTGAGACGACAAGAATGGAAGGTAAGAAAATGTTATTTTGGGTCTAAAACGGACAAGTAAGTCAAGGTTTAGGTAGCGTGGTCGCTGCTTAGTTCGGTGAAATAAAATAACTGCCGCCGAAGAAAGATGCCCGAGGTTTAACGTTCTCTTTTTCGGCAGCGTAATGAAATGGTTTGTCAAAAATGGAGAGCAGTTGGCCCACAACAAGCAGTAGAGATTTAATGCACCGACAAAAATTTCAAGATTCGGATTCGAGAAATCTGATTTGTTCGATAAATTACAACAAGCGACCATATTGTCAAAGAATATATAATTAAAACCCTTTACAGGAACCCCAAAACTCTCCCATTGTTGCATACCGCCATCTCCCATGCTAAGTTTCTTTTTATCGGATCTTGTCATCTACGAAGATGTACCGAGCCTGCTCTTTTGTGCTTAGCAATACGTTCTTCGTAGCCCAGCCGACCGCAGACATTTGCCTCTCTAATGTCGGCAAGTCCCTTTCTGCGTATCGCTTGCTTTCCGCAACCAACTTCAAACACTCGTCGAGCTTCAACTGCGAGGCCGTGTAGGACTCGGTCTTAGTCTTAGAACCACCAACCGAAAGCATGGCCTTGCGGATGTAGCATGCCTACATTGCCAAAAAAATTAACACATCGAGGAATCATGCGGGGGTCTGATTCATCTATCTTATATTACCTGCAGCAGACCCATCATGATGTGCAAGGTCCCGCATCCCTCCCGGAGACAAAGCAGGATACCTTGCTAGAATTTCATTGGTAAATAGAAGAAAGATGGAAGTTTGAGTGAGGCTAGAATCATATTCAATGTGTTCAAGCAAGAAACTAGGAGAAGGTAGAGCGGATACACACTTGCTTTGCACTGTTTTCTCCTCTGAGGTTCTCAAGGCATACGAAGTAACGATCTTGGCTGCTAAGAGACTCCATAGCCATCATCGACAACTTGGGTATCTGCCCCTTGGTATTGAAATTCCCTATTCGGATCGGCCACAACTTATTGCCTGATCAACAGAAGGATCAACTAGTTTAACTTTCATCAGATGTTGAAAATTAAAATCATCAAAGTCAAGACTCTCTAAACATATCATACACCAGTGAGGCAAAGACTCACTCTCGCTCCAGAGGAAATTGATTCCTTCCTCTTTAGCTACTTCTGCCGGCGAAGGAACATATCCAGACTCAATCCACGAGCTTAGAATATTTTCAAGTATATCCTGTATGAGCGGAAAAAGAGTTTGGGTGCTGAACAAGTTTTAGAAGGTAACAAATTAAAAGAAAATATAAATTATTTCAAAAAAGGAAAGCAACCGAAATGAAAAATGCAACTTTTTTCTGACGTGTTATCGGACAATATGGAAAATACAAGATTTAGCAAGCAATATAGCCATTTGATATCCGTACAGCACATAGCAGCAGAAGCACACCTTAGTTAACGTTTGTAGATGGACATGTTTGAGTGCTTGATGTATACCACAGAGGTCAAGTGCCGCGAAAATGGGGTAAACCATAAAAGGCAAACCTGCAAGCAATCTTGAAGCTTGATGGTAAGCCAAGCAAGAAGATAACTCATAACTCGACTGCTACGACAAATCAATGAAGAAGTGAAAACTACAGCAGTTAGAGTAGATGAAGAAACCTCTGGTTGTTCTTCAACAGCAAATTCAATATTGCAGCCAGCATGAGGCCGAGGTTATCAAAGCACACTACTTGTATCTGTATTAATACTAAAGGCTGAGATTTCAACCACGAGAGGCTGCTGAAGACTGCAAGAGAATACATGCTACGGAAAGTTCTAACCTGAGCTTTAGCAGAAACTTCACCGATGTTGTCTGCTATTGCAAAACTTCGGTGAACAGCCGACTGCAGAATCACCAAATTGCATGCAACAGGCGACTTAGTGAATCAAAAAGCATACAAGACAAAATCTTTCAGTATACAAGATACGATTAGAGGGAAATGTTCTAAAAGATAAAAAGATTGTCAAGGCTAATTTAGAGTATCATCTTTCAAAGTATTCAAAATTAAAAGGAAATTTGAGTCATGATCAGCATATAAAAGTGGGGGCTCATTCTTTGGCTGGATACAATACAGAGGAAGTGTCAATACTTCTAGACCGTGCTCCACAGTAAAAGGGAAGCATGAATTCAAATCGCCAAACAAACCACGAAGATGAAGACATAAATTAAAATATTAAAAAGTTAAAAAGGAAGGTACATACACCAGTTGCCAAATGGCAGGCCAGGCTTATTTGTTTGCCGATGTTGGCGAGAGTTGCAAGAAGCAAGAAGTACCGAGGAAATACGGGAGTCAGTAGCTCAACTCCAATGCTCAAACTGAACATGATTGACGTCAAGAACCTAACCCGCTGCAACAAAACCAAACTTAAAGAGTTACTTCCATGTCAAAGCATCACATTGTTCTATGTACAAGAGACGCAAACTAACTGCAGCCAACCGTTATACCTTCAAGTTGGTATCAAAAGCGGACGCCAAGCTAGCAGTGTAGATGCACCTACTCAACCGTCCCAGTCCATCCTTCAAGACCCAATTCAGCGCAGCCGCCGAGGGTAGCGACCGAGAGTACCCAATACCTATAGCCCGAAACATAGCCTGCCACGAATCATCTAAGGCAATAAATTAAGCTCAAAGTTCACACCGTCAACCACAAACAACCTCAGCAAACCACTTAAAGCCATCCTAACCTATCTTTCGGAGACTATCAACAAACAACTCTGAGAGCATCTCTTCTAAGTTCTAACAACAAGCACTTAGATCAAACGGTGAACAAGTTATCCTAGCTTAACTAGGTCTCGAGTCCGAGTTTCAGAAAAAGATCATACCCCGGCTCGAATCGAACTTATATCATTCGGCCCAGTGCACCGAATACAAAGTGGTCTAAACTCGAATAAAATACAAAACCAACATAAAATGACTCAAACTTTACCTGAGTGGCCAGGACTTGAAGGGCGGAGCTAAAAACCCGGTGGAGGAACTTCCACTTGACGTACTCCATATAATGCTCCGGCACCGTTTTGGGTATAAACAAGTCCCTAACCGCCAACCCAGAGACCCGACCCGCCTTCCGCATCCACTCATCGAAGCCCTCCAACCCAAACGACGCCGCCGCCCCGCCGCCGTCTTCGAGGCTCACAAGCTTCACATTTTCCCCGTCCCAGGCGTACCTGGATGCCCGGCCGGACTCCCTCACGACCACCGGAAGCTTCACGAAGCCGCTGGGGGGTTTGTGTTGGTGGAGGTCCTCTTCTGGGAGGTGGTAATTGATGGGAATTCTCAGGGAGTTGCGGAGGTGGGGAGGTGGGGCCCGCCCGGAAAAGGGTCTTCTTCTCCATGGCGGCGGCGGCGGGTGGGTGTTGGGTGCGGGCGCGCGTAGGGTGGATTGCATGAACTAACGTGGAGGATCCGCTTCCAAATAAAGGCAAGGGCTTTTGAAGTTAGAGGGAACCTTTTTTAAGAATGTCTTCCAATTTCATTTTCTTAAATTGGTCCCAATTGAGTCAATTCTCAAAAGCAAGGTTTTAGCTGACTGGTCGGACCATTATCTTTTTTATAAGTATAATAATATTTAATCTATACAAAATACTAGATAGTAATCACATTATCTCAGAATAGATTTGGTCCAGTGTATATATTTATGTAAAGGACTGTCCTAGGTATTTAAATAGTTTTGCTCAGTTATCAAATAATTTTATTCAGTTATAATGAATGATTCGTTAATATATCTTTAAATGATGTCACACACGGATAATTTAGTTAATTTTTGAATAGTTTCATGCATGTCGTTTACTCAAGTACATAACAAAATATTTGAATAATTATGATTAAATATTTTCATTATACACTATAATCATGTATATTGAACTACATGACCAAATCTGATCTTGGATCCTTTTGAATGAAAATTGAAGAAGAGTTCTATCACTCAAAATTTAGTCAGACCACTTAGTGAACAATATATGGATGACCTATTATTCACTCGTAAATGTGAAAATTAATTTGTATTTTCATTTTTGCGAGTATACATTTCTACTTCTACAATCGAAGTATGTACATCTCATTTGTATCATAATATTTATCTTTTTAACAATTCTTATTTATATGTCAACCAAACCAAACCAAACTAATATTTCAAACAACAAAACTCATGTCATCTTCATGTACTGACGTACTTCTAAATTTGTTAAATTAATCTTTTAATTTTTTTTAATCAATTGTATGGAGACATTGGTGAATATTTGATATTTTACCGTATTATTTTATAATAATTAAATTTATTTTACCTTATATAATAATTATTTATAAAAAAATCTCAATCTAACCGAGAGCTCGACCAGAAGAACCGTAAAAATGAAATAATTCTGTAACGCCTCCAGATTCGGTTTTATAAACAGCACTCAAAAGAAAGGCAGCTTTGTGTAATATTTAGACCACCTGCACCCGCAGCCCCCATCCAACTGAGCTCTGCAATATTTAATTAATTTCTCACTCATCCACCTCAACTCATCCCCCTACCTTCAATTTTTTCCCACACTCCCATCCCTCATCCAATCCATCCCTCAAACAATAAACAAATAATATATCTATCTTCTATATCATCAACCTAATTAACTTTAATATTTTTAATTCATATTTTTTAATTCGATTTTGTACTTCGCATTAAATTATTAATTTTGAATAATAAACAATTAATAATTTTCATCAAAAATATAAAAATAGCAATAATTAAAATTACATATAAATTGTGAAAATGATACATTAAAAATACAAATAATGCTAATTAAAAATTAACTAGGATTTTCAAATTTTTTCCAAATATGCTCAATGAGATCATTTTTAAGAGCATTATGAGCATGTCTATTGTGATATGCAATGTTTTTACGTTCTACTTAAGATTGTTGTAAAACCGCGTCTTTATGCTAATTTTAATTAAGTTTGTTGTAATATATGCAGTTCTAGTAATTTTTTTAGCTTAATAATTACTAATATTTTTTAAAAATTACTATTATAAAATAATTAATATTCCAAAATTCTAATTTACCCTAATTAATAGTTAAAGTAGATTAAAAAAATTTTAAAAATAATTAAACGAATTAAACAAATAAAAACGAAAATAAAAAACCAATAAACAAAAAAATAAAAATTGCAACGAAAATACTTCCTATTGCAACAGGAATAAACAAAAACCATATTAAACATAAAAACAAACAAAAAAAGGAATAAACAATTGCTTTGGGACCCACCATCCCCGCTACAGTAACGATCGTTTGCCCGTCCACGATCGTTTCATATCTGTCCAAAATAATTTATTTTATTATTTTTTGTGTGGGCCCAAGATCCAGCCCTGGGCATGTGAAAGCTGCGAGTGCAGCTGGTCTTAATGCCGGATGACTGGTCGCCTCTAGCTGGTGTTTAGATACAAAGTAGTTTAAAAAAAAAATGAACCAATAGATAAACAAAGTTAAATTACATCCAACAGGGAAGGTTTGGGAGGATATTTTGTAGTTATTGCATGGATGCAAAGAATTTGATAGCGTAGAATACAAGTGAGCTACTTTGAAGTAGTTGTATGGACAAGTTCTAGGCCAATAATGTCTGGTGTGTCTGTGATGGAGACACATCCTGATCTTCCTGCTTCTAAGTCAGCAGTGGTCTCGAGGGTGCAAGAACTCCTGGCTTCCTGCTCGATGGCCTTCACGATCTCCGAGAAGCGTCGCCGCGACGTTGGCAGCCTCGACAGCGTCAGACAGAACCCTTGCAATCTGGTTTTATATAGAAACTATAAGTTAGTGTTCAGGCATTGGATGATCAGCAAGGTTAGGAAGCTAAATTCGGGTTTAAGTTACCTTCTACTGATACCCTCAAGTTGAGCTCTTTTGATATTGTCTGGTGGAGGAATACCTCCGTTCTCCCAAGCGTTCATTCTCTCTGCATCGCCACCATAGAGGCAGTGCTTGTAGAAGTAGAGCTCCTCGGATTCCTGCAGATTTAGGCTCCTTATTTGCTCTTTGATTATGCTCATAGGCTCGTACAACCAATCGAAAACCCGCCCTTCTGGTCTATTCAAGTGTGTTATCTCAATATTACCACCTGCATGACAAGGACAGCAACCTGGATGTTAAGCCATTTTGGTGATATACGGACGATTTCAGACAAGAGAAATAGTTCTTACGCAGAAGAAATCCATGGAATCCGCGCTTAATCGAGTAGATGAAGCATTCGAGGAATGCATAAGCAGGAATGCCTATGTTAACCACCTTGGATCTTGAGTTCTGCCAAGCATCTAGATCAGCAATCCCAATTGCTCCATTTCGGAGAAGCTCTTTCCCGGTATCTTCGAATGCTCCAAAGAAACTTTCCCACATCTGCAAAACTCGCGCACAGTTGACAGATCTTAGGGAAGGTATGGTTAAACAAGTCACACGAAACACTACTAGCTGAATTCAGGAAACTTACCACGACCGTAGTTGATTCGTTGTGCTTGTATATCGATTGTGCGCTTGCAGGAGAAGCTTGCAGATGTTCTTGCTGTCCAGAACTGGGACCCAACGAACGAGTTGGACTAACCTGCTTTCGGTACAGGGGTCTGGTTGCCGACGACATAAACGAAAGCTTATCATGCAATTCATCAATTTTCAACAAAACACACGACATAAAGAGTCACTTGCCTGGGGAAACATGATCCTTCTTGCAGGTATAACAAATCATTAGTGTATTCGTCGAATATCGACGCGGCTGCGATTACATAGAGTAGTCCCTTCTTTGTAGAATCTTCCTGATACGCAACAACAGCAGCATAGCAGCCAAATCCAAAGCTCGACACGATTCCCGCCAATATTGCTAGAATGACCACAAGTGGCCACAAGAGGATCCAGAGGCCAGCAAAGGGAACACATACTGTCTCCAAGAACGGGCCTTCCCTCCCGACAAGATCTTGCACTAGCCTCTGCCATCCTTTAATCAGCAATATCGGTGCTTTGCACAGAGCGATGAGCGAAATTACAGGCACATCGAGTAAAATCCCGACAACCACTGCCAGAATGCAGCCAGGTAGCTGAGAAACCCTGAGGAAACAAGAAACAATGTTGAATAGGTTACTATGAACTGGAAACTTTCAACATCAGATGGAAGAAATTACTTGAGTTCAACAGGTTCTTCGTCTTCTTTGGACTCGAGGAAACCATCCATAACCGAAAAGAAGGTGTGGAACGAAAAGTCTGCAAAATCGCGGACAATGGTGCAAGCTCCCAAGACACAGCTCCAAGTCCCGGCCTACAAGGACACGCTCCAAGAGTGAGCATTAGTCCCCCGACTCAAAGACATTAGAAACGAATTGAAGGAGGGCGTGAGAAAGGAATGGCTGATAATACCGTGAAGCATCTAAGCAGCTTCGTCCCCACAGGACCACGCTTGCTGATACACTTAAATGTCTCCATCACCGGCCAAACAAAGGCGTAAACGACTCCCATCGCTGTGCTCCCTGCAACTCCGATGACAGTCCACAGCGCGATTGGGAACGGAACTAGCACGATCAGGAGGCATTTCATGCGCGGACCGAACTTCTTCGTCCTGTGGAAACAGCAAGATAGTTTAGTTTCCTATCTTAACTTCGACCCACATTAGTCATTGAGCAGAAGATCAGGAACGTACTTGATTAAGCAGTAGATGCTCCATACAAGATGAAGTGGCCACAAACCGAGAACGACTCCAGTATCGCCGAAAGCAATCACCAGAAACACCAGGGGGCTGAACACAGCACCTGTCTCAAACACAGACAGCAAAAGGTTACCATGTTCGTATACCGAGTTCTTCCATTCGAACTGACACGAAAGAAAGGACAATGTTAAATTACTCTTGATAATTCCTGTAAGGAACAGACACACAAAGACCACAAGGAAGAAGATGAAGTAGAGAAGACAGCTGCAAATTCCCTTGCAAACTTCATTTCCATTCGAATAATTCGTGGATCCGGAACTCGATTCAAGTACTTTATCAGGTCCACCCTTGCAGCCCGGACCTTCCTCCGGGGTGGCCAAGGGCAGAGCCATTACAATGTTTGAAAATGATCTTTGTAGTTTGTTGGTTAGGTGCATCAAATTTATCTAATCAGACTTACTTTGTTTGTTGCACTGTATTAGCAGCCAAAAGCAAGCATCCATTGCAGTTTTTGGCTGTCCGTAGCAAACAAAACGAAAGATAATCGAAAATTTGGAGTTAAATTAATGACTATGACGTTGATCTTGCACTCCAACAACAATAAAATTCGATGTGGGGACAAGTGAAAGGTGTGTGACATTCTATTGGCGTTAGATGACATTTACAATACCACAAAGAAACGGAAAAAGGGAAGATGGATACAATGTTCACTTTAGTACCTCACATTTTAACACTTAGCATTCTGTAGTTTCGAAATAATCAAAAATGATCTTGAGATTTCAAAAAGACTTAACGGTGTTCCTCTCTGCCCGAAACTCAAATGATGCTGTTTATTGCGTGCGTGGCATTCCACGCACCATCTTCCTCACGTTCGCACCGTCGTGTTCCACCCGAACCATGCTCCTCAACGTGAAGTACGTCTGCACCAAGTAATCTACCATCATTTGCAATAGGTACCGTGAATTTTTTTGAAATTTTAGGATCCATTTTGATGATTTTGAAAATACATAATAATAAGTTTCAAATCGTGAAAATACAATTAGTAAGTAAAATAACATTGGATCTTACTTCCTTTCAAAGAGGTCAGAAGTACAAACTATACCGCTTCGAATAAGAAAAAACTTTATTTGAAAGAAGAACAAAATTCAAAACCATCTAAAATTCCAAAAATTAAGTTCAATAAATTAAATTTAAAAAATTCGCAAAATAACCCTGAAACTACTTAATATACTTCCCCAAATAATTTTGGTACGTCTAATCCTGGTCTCTCAGAAAAAGCTGCCGACTGAGAATCTGTCCGGTTCAAGTACATTTTGCACATGATCATTGGCTTCAAGTACATTTTGCACCTATTTTTGTTAGCATATGTTGATATTCAAAAATGGGTCCGAAACTTCATAAAATTGTAATTTTTGAGGAATGAAAACATGAAAACTATTGCGAACCCTCAAAAATTAGTACTCCATAAATGTATAGATGTCTCAAGTTCTTGAGTCAGAAATAATGACACGTAATAAAGACGTGAGTACAAGTTTCTGTTAGGTGCCGTTAAATTGTCGCATTAATTCAACGGAAAATCCTAGATAATTTATGCCCCTGGCATTAATAGTAACGCTCGGAACAAGAAAAATACATTTGTCTAGCCACTGTATATAATTAGAACAATGTTGAAGCTGGTTGGTGGGCGACTTTGGGTTTCAACATTCTGCATCTGCCAAAAAGATTCCTGGTGGAAGAACCGAGATTTGAAGACAAAGTTTTGGATCATTTTGCCCCCTTGTCCTGTTTTATGAACCACTATTATCCGGTCATATTCGAACCAACTTCCATAACAACTTTACAAAATGGAATCCTACAAAGATTGGAACATATCCACCATCATCAAGTAGGATGTGAAAAATTGCATGCAATACCAAGGACCTGATGTAGGATGTGTGTCATTACTCTTCCAACTTGGGGACAACCTTTGGGACCTTCTGCGGCTTCTCCGTACTGCTCTGCCTTCTGTTTCCACTACGTTGAATGTGCACCAGCAGTTTGCTGATCCTTTTAGCCCCAGTAGGAACCATCTCGAACACACACCAGTCTCCGAAGAGTAAGTTGTTGTCCGCTACGAACTGTTGCCACCCAGATCTCAGAAGAATGTCACGCTTCTTGCCTCTTCGGACTGTTTCGACTTCCCAACGCTTGCGGCCATCTGTGACGAGTGTCATTATCTTTCCTAGCTCAATCTTGAAAGCCTGTCTAGGAACATACTGCAAACAATAATGGAACTTTGTATTTGTACGTATAGTGAACCTTACAGTAGTTCTAGAGGCAAATAATAACCATAAAACTCACCAGCTGGTGTTTGGTTGATAGAGTGATTCGAGTTGCGAAGTGTGGATTCTTTGGAGGATCAAATACCATCAGGTTTGCCGATCTGCATTCATCGTGTTTAGTTGCAGACTTTTTACTTGCGGTGTCCTCGGGCTTGCTTGTAGGATCAGCCTTTGGCTCAGATCTGGTCCCTGCCGATGTAGAAGATGTTAGACAAATTATACACAGGAAAAGACTCATTTCATAAGAATGGAATAACTCGAGTTACCACCAGGACTAGTTGAACATCTCTTAAGAGGTGTTTGCGTGTTTCTCGTCTCATAAGCTCTATTCGGCCGGAGTCCTGGTGGCAGAGGTCTTATAGGCAGGCTACTGGTTTGCACGTCTGCCCTCGTGGATTTCCCTGCAGAACTAAAAGATGTTAGACAAATGAAAGCACAGGAAATTTCCACACATTTCATTAGATAAAAAAAAATAACTTACCACCAGGGGTAGGAACTGTCAAGTTCCTCATCTTATAACCACTGTTTGGTCGGAGTCCCAGTGGCCGAGGTCTCACGGGCAGGCTACTGCTCGGTGCCTGATCTTCTTGTTGGATTTCTTTCTTTATAACCTTTAACTTGGAATTGGCCCCTGCGGATTCCCCTGCAGAACTAAAAGGTGTTAAGACAAATGAAAACACGGGAAATGTCCACAAATTTCATTAGAACAAACAAAAGTAACTTACCACCACCAGGAATTGACACTCGCAAATTCCTCGGCCGGAGTCTCGCTGGCCAAGGTCTTGTAGGCAGACTACTGCTAGGCTCTTTTTCTCCCTGTTGCCTCTTGTTTATAGCACTTGTGGGATTAGCCATTGACTTGGATTTGGCACTTGTGGATCTGCCTGCAGGAGTCCTTGAAAATCGTCTAGGAGGCATTCCCAAGTTTCTCATCTCATTGCCTCTGTCTGGCCGGAGTTTTGTTGGCCGAGATCTTGTAGGCAGGCTACGGCTACGCGCTTCCACTTCTTCTCGCCTTTCTTTCTTCGCATGACGTCCACTCTCACATTCATCCGAACCTTTTCTTTTCCGCAACCCATTTATTCCATAGATCTGGACACCGAACTGAGAATCGCCATTGTAATCGAAGATAAGGAAATCGCCATCAACCAGAGAGTGATGACTTGCAAACTCTTGCCACCCATTAGCAATAACCAAACCCACATTGGCACCTTCCAGTTCGACTCGCCAAATCTTTCCACTGGGATCTTTAATTGTGCAGTTGTTAGGTACCTTTCCTCCCAATTGATGAACAAAAGCTGGAGGTAACCCCTGCAATGTTGAAATACACATTCTACATGAATAATCTCTAATGACTAAAAACCTCAACAGATGGATAAAAATCTGATAGTAACTTCTACAGATAGAATCTTTAACATAACCCTAATTTATAAATTCATGAATCCTTCTGATAAACAGAAAAACTTAAAAGACCATGTAAACAAAATGAAGCTTGATGCTCCAAAGTTCTCCAGATATGAAAAAATATACATTATCTGATGATGAATTCTCAAGATAGAAGCTTTAACATGACCCTAAACTATAAATTCATGAAATTTTGTACCACATTCCGTCTAGTACTAATCCATGCATTGTTATGCAATATAACTACAAGTAACCATGCAAGGCGCAAATCTTTTCTCAGATTCATGAATCTTGCCAAAAATGCATGAAACATGTCCAAGAAACTCCAAAATTTTTTTCCTAAATCCTTATTCGGAATCGAACTCAAAAGATCTGCTTACCAGTTGCTTGGAACTGAGCTGGGAAAGATACACTTTGAAGAACTCGCATGAGTTGCCTATCATATTTTCCCTTTGTGGGTTTTCTTGCTTTCGATCAACGAACATAAGAGATGGGACAAAAGAGGCAAACAAGTAGGAAAACCCTTTAGTCAAATCCCGGGAATCAAGCGTTACAAGGAAGCTTCCAACTGAGAATAGGACACGTCAATAGGATTTCCTGTTTCGGTCTCCTGGTGGACTTGGATGTCATAAATCGAATATATTAAAATTTTATTCTATCAGTACATACCAAATTAATACACACATTCTTTCCTAATTGCAACCAAGCACATCCGGGTCGTTTCCTAAAAGAGAACCTTTTTACCGAATTGGAGATATGGGTTTAAGGCAAATAAGATCATATCTGGGATTTAAACACTTATCAGAATGATTAATCTAAATTTTGTGTCATTGTGGCCAATGTTAGAGTTGATATCATTCTTTCCAATAATTATTAGATTGACTAATCCAAATTTTAATTAGTTATTTTTTTCCGATGATATCATCATGCAAACATTGTGATTTGTTCAAATTAAATCGGGTTGATATGACAAACATTCAAAATTGGATTGAGTTCTATATATAATTGATCTTTCCAAAAGTAATATTTTGTAACAAATTCAACTAGCCATTTCCAATTACAAATCTTATACATTGATCGTAACTAATCATAAAATTAGATTGTAGTAAATATAATAAATTTTAGGTTAACTTAAGTAAAACCAAATATTTCTTGAACTTCTCCTATTGCAATAGCTTTGGTCATCCTATATTTCCCTCTCTTTTTTACTTATTTATCCTATATTTCCCTCTCTTTTTTAAACTTAGCTTTCTGTATATATTTTTTTTGGAAAAAAATTCAGGTGAGTACTATACATTTTTTAAAATTGGTGGAAAACTTCCTTACTCTTCATTATTTTTCCGTCTCGTTTTTTTATGGGGTTTATATATATTCTTGGGAAAATAATCTTTAAGTACCCTGTATTTTGCCAAAAAATCACTTTAGTACTCTGTGGTAAAGAACCCTTAATTTGAGTCATATCTCACCAATTTTTCATCACTTTGGTCCCAAATTACGATACTGCCCCTTCCTGAATTAGAACCTAACCAAACCCAATTCAACCGGACCAAACTTATATTCAATTTAACCCAATGGAGCGTAGAAAATAAAATATGACTCAGATTGAGCTAAAATTTTACAAGAAGCATCCTAAAAATACACAAGACTTAAAAAAAAATTTCAGGAATTCTAGAGGCCTAGAAGTATTTTTTTTTTATTTTTCAAAATGCTAAAATTTCGTAAAATCACATAAAATAGAAAATACATCCAATTAAGTTGAAACTTGTCCCAAGGATACATTTTGGTTCCTCAATTGATTGGAAGTTCTTAAGATTTCCTAGGATAAGTTTCAACATAATTGGATATATTTTCTATTTTATACGACTTTTATGAAGTTTAGCACTTCGAAAAATAAAAGAAATACTTTTGTGCATCTAAAATTTCTAAAATTTATTTTATAAATTATGTGTATTTTTAGGATTCTTCTCAATGGGATAAGTTTCAACTTAATTGGATGTATTTTCTATTTTATATGATTTTACGAAGTTTCGGCACTTTGAAAAAAAGAAATTACTTCCGGGCCTCTTAAATTTCTAAAATTTTTTCAGTAAGTCCTGCGTATTTTTAGGATGCTTTTTGTAAAATTTCAGTTCAATCCGAGTCATATCTTATTTTCTACGCTCCATTGGGTTAAATTGAATATGGGTTTGGTCCGGTTGAATTGGGTTTGGTTAGGTTCTGATTCAAGGAGGGGCAATATCGTAATTTTGGGACCAAAGTGATGGAAAATTGGTGAAGTATGACTCGAATTAAGGGTTCTTTACCACAAGGTACTAAAGTGATTTTTTTGCAAACCACAGGGTACTTAAAAAAAATTTCCCTATATTCTTTAGGATGGAAACTTAAGGACGTGTAACAACATTTTGTCCCTTTTTGCTTTTTAACCCAAAAAAAACCTACTACTTAATCCAAAAAAAAGTTAACTATATATATTTTACTCTATACCTACCAAAAAAACTTTAATGGGCTTTCAATCTGTACATACATTCTGTGTACATTTTAATCCTCTGTACATTTTCCATTTTTCAAGGTATACTTGAGTTTAGAAAAATTTCCACATACCGAGAGTCATGATGATGGATGGGTCCGCTTTTTCTTCATTTTCAGCTTTCAGGTTCCGTTTGTCGGGTTGGAGTCTTATAATACTATCCGCGTATTTCGAGTTAATCCAGTCCTATAATATTTAATTAATTTCTCATTCATCCATTTCAACATATCTTCTTATACACAATTTTTTATTCACAATAATAGTGCTCACTCAATTTAGCCCCAGCCAATATACAATTAATATATCTATTTTCTACATCATCAACCTAATTAATTTTAATTTATTAATTCATATTTTTATCGTCGTTAATATAAATTTTGTACTTCGCATTAAATTATTAATTTCAAAAAATAAAATACTAATAAGTTTCGTTGAAAAGTTAGTACATTTTTTATTTTATAAAATTCAATAGATAATTATAAGATTTTTTCCAACTCAAATCTTATCTTATAAACAATAATTTTTTGTTGTAGAAAAGCATTAAATTAGCAATAATTTAAATTACATAGAAAATACCAAATAATAAATTATAGATATAGATAAAGCTAATTAAATTTTAATAGATAATTATAAGATTTTTTCCAACTCAAATCTTATCTTTAAAAATATTGGGCTCGAATAATTTTGTAACAAATATACAAAATAGGATAACATTTAAATTTAAAAAAAATAGAAAACAAAAAAAATTAAATAAGGGGTGGGCCCGTCCACCCCCTCTTTTTCCCGTTTGGTTAGGCCTGACCACGAATTGAATTGAATTGAATTCGAATTATAATTCGTCAAATTCGAATTAACAAAATTACGAATCGTATTCAATTCGTCCAAGAATGAATTCGAATATGAATTATAAATTTTTGAATTCGCATTGAATTCATTCGAATTCGAATTACTTTAAATATTTTAATTTTTAAAAAATGTTATTTTTTTTGGGAATAAATAATTAAAAGATTGAGCTTGTACTTAATATACCAAATTAAGTTGCCTATGTATCATTTGCTTCAAAAGAATCAAAGCCCACGTAGTTCTATTTTAGAACTTGTGTTCTAAAGGATAAACGACTCATTTTCTTTTCATTATGGACTGAAATAACGGACATTGGCAACTATTTATTTTTCTCTATTTTTGAATTTTTTCATCCTTTTATATATGTAATTCGACGAATTATTCGTCGAATTGAATCAAAAATTCGATTCGACAAATGATTCGACGAATTGACGAATTATGATTTTTCAATTCATATTCAATTCATCCTTGGACGAATTCGAATCCGAATTAGGATTCATTTGAACTGAATTGAATTCGAATTGAATTTTTTACGAATCGAATCGAATCGAATTTGAATTGGATTCGATTCATGGTCACCCCTACGTTTGGTCAACCGGCTTTGCCGCTTTGGTCGATCAACAATTGCGTCTTCTCCCCTCTTTTCGTATTTTTCTTTTTTCTTCTCCGAGCCCGGGGCATGTGTAGAGCCGCTGATACGGGTAGGCTAAACTAGAATAAGCTCATTACATATATTTTTATCCTAAAATTCTTACCCTAACCTTGTGTTAGACCACCAAAACCTAATCCCCTTTCATCTGATTCATGCATATAAACTACACAAGATAAATTCCCAATCCTCCAAACCTAATTACTACGATGCAACTCTGAAAAATCGAGGTTTAAGCCTGGGGAAGAATTCGGGTTTAACCCCCTAGTAGAACTGGGAATTGGTTATCCCAATATCTACATTGTAGTTATTTTTGTTTAGAAGGGTAATACTGTTATAATTCTCGCGAATCTGGTAAAAAAACTCAGGATTTGACTGATTTCACAATGAGATTTTTAAGGAAAATTAGCATGTTAGTTCTCATTTTATAGGTATCACAAAACATATCTCACAATGAGATTTTTTAGGAAGATTAACTCTCATTTTTTCTCAAAATGTGTTTTTTCATAAAACGCTAGGCTTTTTTGCGCTGTTTTTTGCGTTTTCAATAAACGTGCATCATTTTGCATTTTTGGCTTAGCATTTTCAGAAAATGCGTTACTTTTTGCATTTTTGTCTTGGCATTTTCAAAAAACATGCTACTTTTTGCATTTTCAGAAAATGCGTCGCTTTTTGCATTTTCAGTAAACGCACAGCGTTTTGCATTTTCAGCTTAGCATTTTCAATAAACACACTGCATTTTGCATTTTCAATAAAAGCGCTGTGTTTGCATTTTTCATGCCATAAATTTCCATGTTTCCCAATAATTGTAGTTTTATTTATGGTGAAGATAAAATGAAAGCCACGGAGGAGCATGAACTAGCCAAATCAGTGAAGTCCAAGCTGCCTACAATCGTTAATGTCCTTGATAAAATCACTCAAAATTTAGAGTGTTTAGCTGCTGGTGAGTGTTACTTGTGCCTCCACTTCTGAGAGTAAGACTTGATTTTCACACATTGATTTTGATTTACAGGTGCGAAGGATAACCAGCAGGTTTTTGGAAAACAACAATCAGACACACATTCTTTCCTAATTTTAACTAGGCACATCCCGGTCATTTCCTAAAAGAGAACTTTTTATTGAATTGGAGGTATGGGTTTAAGGCAAATAATATCATATCTCGTATTTAAACACTTACCAGAATGATTAATCTAAATTTTGTATCATTATCGCCAGTGTTAGAGTTAATATCATCTCGTATTTAAACAATTATTAGATTGACTAATCCAAATTTTAGTTAGTTATTTTTTTCGTTGATATCACCATGCAAACATTGTGATTTGTTCAAATTGAATCGGGTTGGTATGACTAATATTCATAATTGGATTGTCTTGTACATATAATTTATACCAGACCCGTCCTCGAGTTTATTTCACAATTGGATGAGGAAAAAAAAAGGATAAAATGAAGCAGGGGGTATTTTGTCTTTTTAATCTTTCTCCACTTTCTTCTTCATGTTCTCTCCCCTCCTTCCCTTCTCTCTCCTCCTTCATGTCCCATCCTCTTTCTAACCAGCTGGAACTTCTCCTCTAACCTCATCGACGACGTCATCAGCTCCCTGCTTCACAAAACTCACAAGTCCAGCCTCAAAACTTTAGCAATCTTGTCAAATTTAGATTGGTGAATTAAAGGTTGGGGAAAATCGGTTTGGTGAGAGAAGGAGGAGGAGGCATGATAGCAGAGGAATCAGAGATGGAGAAGGATTGTATGTCGACAGCCAGCGCATGATGGTCTTCACCCATGGACATGATCGGTGATCTTAATATTTGGATTGGATTGTGTAGTTAGTGCATCCGCAATGACACAATGGTATGAGGTCAGCCTTCCTCTTCTCGGGCGAGACACTGATGATACGAACATGGTAGTAGTTGAACGAAGGAAGAAGTTAAGACATGTTTTTTTTTTTTTGGTAAAAAGTTAAGACATGTTTTTGTTCCTTGGGAGGGTTTCTTTTAGTACGGATAAAAATAATAATGTGTAAAAACGAGAAAGAACGAGACACAAAGATTTACATGAAACCCTTACGAAAAAAATCATAAGTGCACGATAGCAAAGAATTTCACTATGATGAAGAAAGGTTACAATTGATGTTTTCAACACACAAATTGTCTTCAACTTGTGTCATAAGACCTACGAAGATGCATGTACATAAAGATAACTAAGTAACCCTAACCTTAATTACGGATTAGAAAGAATCTTGTTGGACCAGTAGTCGCTCGAAAGCTAGTGATCGCTGGGTCCATGAGGCAAACTCGGAGCTAGTAGTCGCTAGGTCCGAGAAAAAGTCTTGAAGCTAGTGATCGTTAGAGTTGTAGTGGTCACTAAGAATTCAGATCACCCAAAAATAACAGTTTCAATAGCTAGAATGGTATTTCTACGATATTATGTTTGTTTGGTAGTTTGATATGTGGTCGACGATGGAAAAAGTTACGGGAGATAAAAATACGTCATAAAATTGGATATAGGAGGTATTCAGAGACGTGTTCGGCGATAATATTCAATGTCAACTCCGTTGTGACCATCCTGAATGGTTTGTACTAAATGGTTTACACTGATATGATCAAAATATTTCCATTAGTAGTATCACGATAAAATAATACACTATTAGTTCAAATAGTTTACACTATTATGATCAAATAATATACATTAGTTGTTAGAATAAGTTATACTATTTTGATCAAATTATTTGCACTAATAGGTTGAACTGAATAAAAAAAAAAAATATTTCATGAAATTGGATATGAGAGGTGTTTAGAGACGTTGTCGGTGACTTCATTGAACGCCAACTCCATCGTGACCATCATGAATGGTTTGTACTAGTCATTCAATTGGTTTACACTATTATTATCCAATATTTGCATTAGTAGTTTCTATGGTTTATACTATCACGATAAAATAGTATGTTAATAATTCAAATAGTTTACATTATTACTCGGCTATATCAAATAATTTACTCAATTATATCAAGTTATTTATCAAAATATATTAAATAATTTACTCATTTATATTAAATAATATATCCAACTATATTAAATAATTTATGTAATCATACTAAATAAAATGTGATAATATTTAAAACTATTTATAATAATAAATTTACTAGTTATAGTAAAAACAAAAACAATAATAAATTCAAAGAATATTGGCAATATTTAAAAGTACTATAATAATAAATTTACTTGTTATAATAAAAACATAAAAAAAAATAATTTTGAATTTATCTCTCTCATTTCTCTATCTTACTACGTAGATGATAAATATTTTGTAGCTTGACCATTGTACTCTTGACTATAAGAATACTTCGCGTCTCCTAATATCGCGATAATCCAAATTTGAGAGGTATTTAAATGATGGAAAAATTCTATCTCGTGGAGAATGGGGCAATATGCTGATCAAATTTTGTGAACAATAAAAAGCCAAATTTGTAATCACTCACATGGCCAATTCTGGCACCAGCATTGTCCCATGGAAATCCTTCAAAAAAAAATTAAATAAATGTTCTTCACATTGAACAATCAAGAAGTGAAAGAAGGAAAAAATCAACGCTTGTGCTTGAAAACTGAGACCTTCATGATCACAGGGTTATTCTTGACCAACTCAAAGAAGCATTCATCTCCTTCTTCCAAACAATTGTCGTCGACAAATTTACGCCATCCGCCCGACAATTTTCCATGGAATCCGTGACTGAAGTAGACAATCAAAGTCACATCCCACTCCCCACCTGCATCTGCAGTCAACAATTTGGTTTCAGGCAGCCTCTTAACCCGCTGTTTAGGATATTCCATCTTTGGTTTAATATGATCCCTCACAAATTTGCTCGGTATAGACTGCACCAAGCCGCGACCCGCATTAGATACAACATATTCTGCCTAGATGTTACTGAATTATTGTCCAGAGGCATCAATCCATTTCATAAGGTTGTTCGTACAAGGTTAGAAAGACACTGACCGGGTTGTGAGCCAAATGGTAGGGACAAATCACTATCTTGAAGTATGGATTACTTGAGGTGAAGTTGCTTGTTGTTTCTTCGGCTTCAAAAGGCACGACAAGTGATGGACATTGTTTAAGCTTCCCGCTGGCATGTCCATGGCCTGCATTGAAGACAGTAGGACTACTAAGTTCTTACATATTTCAGTAGAATCGAAAATAGCTTTCAAACAGGACTGAAGTTCATTTGCGGACACATTTCCATGTTTCTCAATCTTACAATTTCTCGCTCAAAAAAAATCTTACAATTTCTGTTCGGCCGGATTACTCGAGATCGAGGCCCCACGGGCAAGCTACTACTAGCCGCTTCTGCACATTGTTGCATTTCTTTCTTTACACGACTTGTGCTCGCACATGCATTCGAAGCTTTTCGTTTCCGCAACCCATTTATGCCATAGATCTTGACACCAAATCGAGAATTGCCATCGTACTCGAAAACAAGGAAATCGCCATCAACCAAAGAGTGATTGCTTGCAAACTCTTGCCACCCATTTTCAACAACCAAACCCACTTTGTCACCTTCCAATTTGACTGGCCAAACGTTTCCACTAGCATCTTTAATTGTGCAGTCCTGCGGTATCTTTCCTCCCAATTTTCGAACAAAAGCCGGAGGTAACCCCTGGAAAGTTGAAATATACATGAATCCTCTCAGGAATAGAAAAATCCAATGTTGAAAAAACAGAATCTTGATGTCCTAAAAATCTCAAAGGCAGCCTTCCATGTTCAGGAGAAGACATGCACCAACATATTGTCTGATCTCTCAAGATGGGACCTTATTTGACACAAACCTGAACTATTAATTCATGCTTTATATAGTACTCATGCATGCCTTGTTCTTCATTACTACTACAACAAATCACCACATAAAAGCCAAAATCTCTTCATAGATTTTTCACTGATCCAAACAAACAGAAGAAAGAGAATTGACTGGCCAGCCAACTTTAACCACAAGACATGCATGATGCATGCCCAAGTAACTCCAAGGATTGGATGGGATTGCATGTACAAAATAACATCGGTCCAAGCAGTAATAAACTTGGATTCAGTGAGTTCTTAAGTTCAAAGCATTAAGCCTTAAGAATGGAAAGGACATCAATGGTAGTGTCACTTGTAAATAGAACCCGACACTACAACATGAGCTAGAAGGAAAAAAGAGATTACTGACGAGTTTCTTGGAGCTGAGTTGGGAGAGATACACTTTGAAGAACTCGCATGAGCTGCCTTCCATCCTTTTTTTTTTTGGGGGTTTGGATTTTGTTTCAAGGTTGGAGAGGTGACGATTTCAGTTTCCGTTGACTACTTTTGACCAGACTCCTTAAATTCCGTTTACTTGGGATATGGAATATATCCACGGATCTGGATTTTTTTTTCCAATTATTTTATGATACTGGTTAAAATAGGGTGAAAACATAGCTCTAAAGACTAATAAGGCTATGTTAGTTCCCGGGAAATCATTTCCAAGTCATTTTCACACTTAGTAGAAAATTCATCACATCCGTAACAAGTGTCGAGATTAATTCGTTCTAATATGATGTTAGAATCTATATACCACACCCACAAGGAATGACATGGTAATCTCAACGATACTCCATCGTGCTCAATAGTCCGAATTTCAATTCATTAAAGTGGATTGATCTTCCCATCTGATTGATTAACCTGAAGCAGCCAAAGAGGACCAGGACAAAAACCAATTTCAGCTCCCGCAAGAAAACCAGCACTTTCTTTTATTTTAAGCACAACCCTTAAATTTCTGGTGAGAGGTAGCTTTCAAATGTTGAGATTGTATGTAACATGTCAATATTCCTACCTGCCACAACTACATAAAAGGAAATCCTTTTACTTTGAACATGATGGTATACTTGTCTTTTCCTTATTGTTGTAACAGCTTATTTATATACTTTCTGCTTCAACTTCCATAATGATCTTGTTTAGATTCCCCTCATGATGGTGTGATATAACGTACCAAGTAGTGGAAATCTAGTAGCTTTCAATTCAACTGCACCTCCTACTTGGATTACATTTGTCAACAGTTTGCTGTCACCAACCACCACAAAGAAAGAAAGTCCTTTTTCAATGACTACTTTCTTACTCAAAACAGCCACGTAATTATATTTAGTTCTAATCTGATGTGATGTTTGTTTCATTTTTAAAATTTGTACTTAATACGTTTTAAGAGAATCCAAATTCTTATTATTTTGGATTCAACTCTCGTTATTTTTAGCAATTATTTGTATGTATAGTATGGAAGATTTTCAATCTGCAATGCCGCAAGTTTTCCAGGAGAGGAAACCAGGATTGGAACATCATTATCTAGTTCCGAATTGAATTTCCCGATTCCTATCCAAATCAACCACATGAAAATGACCCACTTGAGCTCTCCTCTGAGTAGACTGATTTAATTATGAGCACCACCACAATTATTTTCCTGAGGGAATAATTCCTAATGGATGTGGACCATAATTGATAATTGCCACACCTAAAGAGTCTCTGCTCCCAAGGGATAAAGCTAAACTTTGAGATGGTATGCTTTGACATGTCCATTTCCCCCTTTAAAGTTTAAAGTCATGTTAATTTTCTCTAGTTCATGCGCATTAACCAAGTTGCAATGATATTTCTCTGCAGAACTTTGATCCGAAACCCGAAAATGCAACAGTGTTAAAATGAGACATCTTAATTGAGAATGTATTACGTGCTAAAACAAGCAACTTCTTTTACTTTACATAATTAAGAATATATAACAAACGCAGAATGTTTCTCTGATGAATTTCCTGACAGGTAATTTCTGCTCTGAGGTCAACATAACTTCCCGAGATGATACAAATCTTTAAAGCCACCTCTACAAGAACCCAAATGGGAAGAAGCTAAAATGAAACTAAAACAACAAAGAAGAATGAACAAATCCAACCATGGAATATCCAAGAGTCTCGAGGAAGAGCAAAAGAATCTCGCCGCGGGTTTCGGTGGTTTGGTTTTCCTATCTTCTGTATGGCTTCTGATCTTCAGCAGACTCTCAGATGTCTCATCAGATGTTTCAACATTCTTGTTCGGGGACTCTTTTCATGTCTCTTCTTCAACAGTTGGAAGAGCAGCACCCTCTTTGATATATCCCGGATTAAGGAACTTGGATACGAAAGCCCACAACTTGTAGACGTCTTCGAAATTTGTTAAGAATCCCAGAGATGCAGTTACAACCTCTATTCTGATGAATCCGCTTTTCCCGTTATGCTTCCCGTTCTCCATTGGTCTGCATAAGGTGGTTTCGTCGAGGCTCGCCCCGCCGTTTTGTCTCGGGCTATCTAATATCCTTATGTGGCTAAGGAAACCGATGCCGAGAGAGATACCTTCTCTTTCAGCCAGTTTCTGGACAACTTCCGGATTGATTAGCCCCCGACTTCTGTCTCTAAGGTTGAAAGCAACCGCTGCACCCCTTTCGTACTTGATCTTTGGGCCGTAGATATGGACAAGATGAACTTTCCCAGCTCCTTCTCCACTTGGAAACCTGAGTTGCAACAATGAGGTTACCAGCCAATTGATCAAGAAACGTAGACGAGTGGTGGTTTTATTGAGTCCCAGCATATTGACGTGATCCAAGTGCCGGCAATTAATCTCGGGTTCCCTTCTATCCCACTCTTGCCCATCAGCATATTCGCCGTCACTGGTATACTCTTCATCATCGAGAATATAGGCAGATACCTCTCCTGGCTCCGCAGTAAGGCTTGGCCGCTCATTGCCGTTATGCTCCGTGCTAAATGACACTCTTCGTCCCAGGCTTGAATGTTCATTCTCGTCAATTCCATAGAACCTACCACCAACACCACGGTTACCATCCCTTCTGCCTAGCAACCGGAATTCTCCCTCCGTTTCCCTTCTGATAGCACTCTCTTTCAACTCCGAGGACACTGCAGAAGAGATCCCATTGGTCAGACTACTTTGCTTCTGATGAGAATTCTCCTTTGCGTGGTTCGAAAAAGTAAAGGATGCAGTTTCAGGTTCTTCCTCAATCTCGTGAACATGGTTATAATCTGAACCATTTCCATTCTCCTGGAAAGTACCATTTGCTTCTGTGAATTGTTCCTCCTCGGGAATCTCTTTAACACGATCCAGCTCATGCGAAACTGATAAAACAGCAGCATCAAATGACAGCACATGGTGATCATCCTGTGACCCCAAGCTCAACCCCTTATCATCGTACAAAGGGCTGCCATATATTTTTGATGTTGGTTTCGGAGAAAGTCGCTTCTGGTTCTTCTTGCCAGAAAACCAGTAGTGTGGTAAAGGAGATGATGTCTTCTTCAGCAGCCCTCCCCCGGAATCCGAACCCATTGGACTCTGGCCCAAGTCAATCCAGAATGAGTTGTCGGATGATTCATCTTCACTGAAAACAGGGCTTTTCATCACTTCTCCAACTGAAATGCTTTCAGTTTCTTCAAATATAGTGCTAGTCCCATCTCTATCAGAACTGTTCTCGTGATCCATCTCGGTCTCAAACACATCCCTCACCTGAGCAGAAGTATATGCACCAGAAAAGGCAGGCATCTGTGGTCCTGGGCGAGCTTCTGTTGTCTTATCAGCAGTAGCTACAACTTCATCATCTTCAATGCCAACAAATTTGTCAATATCATCCACAGAATCACTCAAATACATTGGATACTCCGGCGTAATCTTAACCATTCCAGAGCCTGTGCTCCCCGATTGATTCTGAAGGCTTGCCATCACTGACTTTTTTATCAGCAGACAACCAAAACCAGTCGGATCGAAACCAAACACCCTGTAGAATGACGTGACAATAAAATCAGGACGAAACAAGGACAATCCCAAAGAGTCCATATCTTTGGGGCCCAATGACCCAGCATCAAGCAGGACATGCCAATGGTTCTGCTGAGCCAGAGCCATCCATTGGTACGAATACTTGGCTCCTGTGACTCTTGACTGCACTGGGAACACAAACAAGCCAGTTGCAGAATCCTTCTTCCTCCGTTTCTTACTAGAAATTTGCTTTCTCAAATCAGTGGAACAAAGTTTAAGAGTCGGCCATTTAAACCAAGCACTGTAAACCTTAGCACCCTTCTCCTTGGCACTCTGAGCCATCCAGTTGACAGACTGGCTCTCGTAATCGAACATGGTCAACAGCTTCTTATTAGTGTGGAAAGGGTATGATTCAGCAAGCAACTTGAACGCCGACCCTCTGCTCACAGTAAAAACAAGACCATACTCGTTCTCGGGAATGTTAAGATAATCCATAATCCGCATCTTAATATCGTGCTCCACGGTGCCTCTCTCCGCACCACCATAAAGAGCGTGATTACTCAGATTTGCGGTTATCTCAGATAAGCTAAATGTAGAGGATTCCCAGTAGTGCAGAGTCTGTAGATATGAGAAAAGCCCAAAACCACAGTAGTCGAGGCATACCTTGGGGGACAAATGTGCATACTCCTCTGACCTCAGCTGATCAACTTTCTCCGAGGCCTGGTACTTCGGGTACATAGCGAGAAACTTGGAAAAGGACTCCTGAAGGTCAGGAACTTCATCCTCGGACTCAAATATGCGAGCGGCAGCAAGGGCAGTGGCGCGCAAGAATTCCCGCTGTTGGTGGAGCCTTGCAAGAGATCTTGACCGCCCTAGGCCCTCATCTTGGTTCCCCGCTGACTCCGGCTCCACGTCCTGGGATTTGAAGAGAGACCCATCTTCTGATGCTTCCTCAAGAGCCTCCCTCAGCTTGTTCTCTTGCAGCTTCCGGAGCATCAAAGGGTTCTTCTTCGTATCAAAGCTGGCCTCGGAACCATCTTTTCGTCTGCTCTTCTTGTCCAAGATTAGAGCAGCACACTGAGCGATTGGCTTCCACAGTGAAAAATGCATCAAACCTCTTGGCTTTAACTTCCACAGGAGAGAGAGAGAAGCTAGAAACAAAACAAAAGGAAGCTCAGGATTCAACAGACATAGAATTCAACCCATCAAAAGAAGAACTCATGTAAGAAAGATCAGCTTCTTACCCCAAGGTAGGAGTCCACAATCAGATTGAAAAGGCTTCAATTCAATTTTCAGGCCTCCTCTACGACCCTAAGTATAGACTAAGACCAAATTTAACATAAAGATTTCAACTTCAACCAATATCATTGGGAAATCCCCAAAGAAACATCAAACCCAGAAATCGAAATTGTCAATGACACAATAAAGTCAAAGTCCCAGTACACTGAAAACTTAAACCAAGATACAAACTTGGAAGGAACCCAAGTAAGAATGGGAGTCAAGCCCTATAACCCATAAACCAGATCCACAAAATGCTGCAAGAGGAAGAAAAAAAAAACCACCACAACCTAGAAATATCTTTTCTTTCTTAATGGGGTTGGGACTGGAAGATTATGACCTTTAAAGACTTCAGCTTTAGTGTTCTAAAAGAGCTCCCCTTTCTATAGTCTCCCCCCTCTCTAGAGTCCAACCCCAAGAAGAAGGACAAATAACATCAACCAAAGGAAAGGCCTTTTCTTTCTTTTCCTCAACAAATGATCTCCCAAGTATTGTATTGGTATATTTCTCTCTCTCGAGTACTTGGACTTTCTCTCTCTATTGACTATCCTCCTTTCTCTCTCTACACACAAGAATCCACAATGGCTCTCTCCCCAAGCTTTTAGTGGAGGACAGGACATTGACTTTGCCAAACCAAATGTTTAAGTGCTTCTACTGTAGTGTTGTGTTCTGATTTTCTTCGGTTGGGTTTTTTTTTTTTATTTTCTGGAGTGATGTTTATCCAACTGCCTCTTTGTTTACTTATGTTTTTTTTTTTTGTTTTCTATCTTAACAATTGGGTTCAAGTATTGTTTAATTATATTAGTGTTAAATACCAATTAGTACATCTTGATTCATGGTATATAAAGAATAACGTTTTTGTTTCCTACTTTAAAATTATTTATTGGTCTCTCAAAAAAAATTATTTCTTGTTGTGTGCTGGATTGGGACCCACTGAGATTTTCTCTTCTTTTTTTTTATTTTCAAGTCCCCTTCCTATAGTCATAGCTTAGAAAGTCAATAATCAGGTGGCTGGCTTTTTTGGTGGAAAGGGAAAAGGTGTTCCCTTCCAATTAGGCTTTCCTAAATGTCAATTTTTTTAAGAATTAAATAATAAAAAAATTCCCTTAGCAGTTGCGATCTATTTATAAATGTTACTATTTTAATTGACAAAGAAGTTGTGACAACTTAGTTTTCAATTTGGAATCATGAAATGTATCAACATTAAATATTGGACGCGAAATTCTTTAATTATCTATCATATTATATGTTAACTTGCATTAGTGTTAGCCCACATTGGTACATGAGGAACTTTATATACTGTGCTAATATAAGTCGTTATTCATGTATATTTTTTCCTTGATGATACATTAATCAGATAAATTTAACATAATTATTCGAAACAATTTTGTTACCCTGAAAATAAATTAATCACAGAAATGTGCGTCAACATAACTTTATTTTGTTTTGGTTATCTGATGGTCACTCCAAAGGAGAAGGTTGTTGTTGTTTAAATTGGGCTGCTAGAAACTTGGATTTATCTATTAGAGAAATGCATTTTGGATGCCATTTGGAAGCTGGAACTAAAATTTTACGACTTTGTCTTCATCCAATTTCAATTTGAACACCCAATTTTGTTTATTATAGTTAGCGACATTTCGGTTTTGGCACAAAAACAAAAAAGAAATCCTGCGTTTTGTGGGGTCGTGACATCTTATTTAAGCTTTGAAATATACTATTACTTATTAATTAATTACGGATATGAAATTATACACAGTATCCAGCCAGTTACCGGCTAATTGTTAGCCGTTTTTCTATTCTATCCACGCAACTACGCAAGACATGACGTTAAACGTAGTTCATTCTAGTTTTAATACTGAGTAATTAGATCAAATGACGATAATATTATTCTATTTTAATTGTAATATTATTTCAGTTCATACTAGGCAGTCTAAAAAAAAATCTAGATGTATCTCTTTTATTCTTCTCCGGAGTTGATTTGTATAACTATCTTAAGTCATATGGCAAACATTTGGTATCAGAGTTGAGTAATTCCAGACTAATTCTTTCAATTTTAACTATATGCTGTTAATTGGTTAATCACGCAGACTTTGGCTCAAAATTTTGTATTACTACTTAGATCAGCTCGTAAGTTATACCGCAGACGTACCACACAATGTTATATTATTTTAAACATACAGATTATAAAATTTAATGCTATGTTGAGAATTGGTCCCTGAAAGCCACCAGCTAATGGCAAGTCCAACTCCTTCCAGGTAACCAACCAAATCCAAAGTTATTAAATAAGGTCTATTTCACACCATATATCTCACAAAATGATATCTGTTGTCATTTACATCGATATTAATAAGTTGGGTGTGGTAGGGCTCCGTTGCTCAAATATTTCACAAAATTGCATGTAAAATGTAACTCCATACATCTAATTCTGCTACCAATCGAATTCGAATTAGAGGTAATGCCTGCCTTTTAACATGGGAAAAACTTGAATTCCGATCATGAGAAAGTAGTTGTGTTCGAAGGAATTTTGTTACCTTTTCTGATTATTGGTTCAATAGATGGATAATTTTAATTAAAAAATAATATTTATTGTGTTATTCAGTATGGTCCGCCGGTGGTTGTCGAAGCATTGACCTATGCACTTACTCAAATTTATGTGTGCAATTTTTATTGCCACCATGTTAAAAATATATAATATTCATGCAATTGGAAATATGTTATGATTATTATTTGTAAACGTACGTATTACTCTATTTGGACATGTTAGATTGTTAGTTTAAACATGAAAGGTCGCCGTTGGGACTTTTTTCTAAAAAAAGAAAGTCGTACCATTTTATCGTTAAAATTTACCAGATTCTCAAAATTTTACTACTATCACTGCGTCGGATAAATTACATATATATATATATATATATGTGGAACTTTCTACATTTTTCAACATCTTACGCAGTTAGGATACATGTTATTGCTAAGTAATCACTGAATAAATTAAAGCATATCTATGTGTTCACCATATTAAAAATTTTCAAAATTATGTATCAGACGTATATTGGTATGTCTCATTTGAAAAAATATTTGAATTCTAGTTTAAAATAAATATTTTGAATTTAAACAATTAAAAACACACTAACATTAAATATATGAATCTCCCGATACTATGAACCAAAAAGATATTGGCAGTTTACTTTAAATTATATAATCTACTATCAGGCCTAAAAAAGGAGCTACTACAATTTTGGATGCATTAGCATGTGCTTCCACAGATCTAAGTGAGTTATTGTAAGATTTTTTTCACTACTCAATAGATATGTATAATTAATTAATTAATTGATGCATATTCGGATGACTGTCCTTTAAAATAAATTAGACCAAACCAACTAGGTCGCTTGGAGTAAATCATCCACATTCACATGTCATATTAAGAGACAAGAATAGTCCAATGCTAATGACGTAACTTAACTTAATTATTGGCAGGTCAACTGCTTGTGAAGGACATATAAATTGCAATTCAAAAACTACATTACTAGGGCACCGGCTGAACCTCTACTAGGCGGCGCGGCAGGGGACCGCTCGGCCTCCATCAGCCAAGCAGGGGCGAGCACAGCAGCGATAACGATGGCGGTGGTGTTAGGAAATCCTCCTCCCCGCCACGTGGCTTAATCGGGGGCACTCGTTCAACGCCACGCTGATATGTAGTAATCTCTTTCTCGCATGTCAACGTGACGTCTCTTGCCACTATGGCATCCCTTTGTGTGGCATGATCCGATTAGGTCATAGAATTGTTTTTCTCTTATTTTCTTTTTAAAAATATTTTCTAGGAACTTTTTTATAGAAAATTTTATTTCATTTTATGTCATTTTATTCAAATAATTTTTTAAAATTATTAATAATTTTATAAAAAAATGAATATCTAATAACACAATTGATGTAGTTAAAAAACATTCAATTTATGGACCAATATTAGTTTAAAATTTTTATAAATATAAATCAGTCTCATTTAATTTTGGGTAAATTACCCTCAGGCCCTTGTCTTTTGTACGTTTTTGTGATAGGACCCCTGTATAATTTGAATTAGATATAGGGCCCCTGTCTTCAAATGAAATACTGGTCTCGGGTCCCTCGCTGATGTCATCATTTTTTTTATTTTTTTATGAAAATGACCAAAATATCCTCAAACAAAAAATAAAAAACAAGCATCTTCAACCTTTGAACACCAAGAACATTAAACTCAAGAAATTCAAAAAAAAAATTCTTACTTGAATATGCAAACTAAACTCGACAACTATATCTAAACATACTTCTTCTTTTATTTCGTTCAATAAACATTCGATAAACAAGAGATAGAGAATCCAAACTAAGAATCCAAATTTTCCAATTATAAACCCTAAACCCCCAAATCTGAAAATCCAAACTTCAACCTCCTCTTGGCTGCACTGATCCAACACCCGCACCATCTACGGCCCCGTTTCTCGACATGGTGAAGCAGCCAGTTCTGGGGACGGAGCAGAATGTGGAGGGACCAAACCATACCCAACCTCTCATCAACATCGATGCCCAACCTCTGGATCTCTGACGAGGGAGTTGATGCAGCCCAGAACCCCCTCTTTGTTCCTTGAAATGAAATGAAGAAGTCGACGAAGATCCCCGAAGGCCGAGCCCTTGACCCGTTTCCTGGAAGTAGCGAAACCCGATTGTGTCGTCTGCGACTTCGCTGCTTACTGGCTCATCGAGTTGGCCACCGGATTGGAGCTATCAGGGCTCCCCTTTTGGGTATTTCGAAAGGGGTACAACTCGATTTCGCTGGAGCCTCCCCGTCTGAACGATGTCATGGTCGTCGATTGGGTCGCCGACGATAAAGGACCCAAAATTTACACCGATTGCCCTCGAATTCTAACTGGGTCCCTCGTGAAAGAGTCTTACCTAGCTAGATGCGAGGAGGAGCAAGACGAAAAGAAACGGGTCCGCTTGGATTTGGAAACTGAGGAGGATGAAGACAAAGAGGAATTATTTTTTTGGAAACCGAGGAGGATGAAGACGAAGAGGAAACTAAGAAGAAGAGTATTTTTTTAATTTTTGGCTTAAGGGTATTTTGGTCAATTCAATGTTAAAAAACAAAAAAAAATGATGACATCAGCGAGGGACCCGAGACCAGTATTTCATTTGAAGATAGGGGCCTTATATCTAATTCAAATTATACAGGGGTCCTACCACAAAAACGTAAAAAACTCAGGGGCCTGATGGTAATTTACCCTTTAATTTTTCATCACTAATTCACAAACCATCCTTTCATATCTCTATGATCTTCTATATTTTACTTTTAAAAATATTGATCAAAATTAGTTTAGTAAAAAGATGAATGAAATTTACTTAGATAATTTAGTCCAAATAACAACTTTTTAGATTTTAATACTTCATCCCACTCCCAGATTAACCAAAATCTTGATCAAATTCTAGATTTCTACCAAAATCTATGAAATCGTGAGTACCCAACAAGTTTATAACAATTACCTACCAAGTACCTAACAAAATTTTCACCAAAACCTACCAATATCACAATCAATTTTTTTTCAAAACTTACAAAGATTACAACCAAATTTTTCTCAACACCCACAAAGATATTCCTCAAAAAAAATTCATAACTAACTAGGATTACAACAATTTTTTTTCAAACGCAAAGTATACAACACCTTTTAACCTCAGATATACCTTGCGATATGTCCATGAGAAAATATTAAAAAAAATATTGTCCTAATATTTTCTTATATACAGAATAGCAAAGATATTGTAATTGACATAGGCAAAAAGGGATAAGGACTTTTGGCTTGAAACAAAATAATATTCGACTAGACTCATATTTTTTATTTATTAAGATTAACCTAAAAAATGGAGCGTATGAAAAGTCATCATAAACGACTTAATAAAACTTGCGGTTGATGGGTTGAGGCATACAACTATTCATCTCGACGAAAATGGGCCTATAATAGCGAGTGAATCCTTTGTGCCCAAAAACCACTACTTCACGTGATCGGCGACCTTGGGATTTCGTCTGAAAGTAGAGTAGACAGATCAATTCGGATATTTTGCTGAAGGTCAACAAGTATATCTTGGTAAGTACAAATAAAAAATGCTAAATAGCATGTATTTACTAAATATTTCAACTAGAATTCTAAATTACAGAGGCAAACATTTGATTTTCCGAATGAGTCATATGATGGAAAGAGTAGTGTAAGTTCTAAAAGAACACAAAATACTAAAGAAGGAGATTATTCGGTCTTCACTTACCTTCCTACTCAATGAGCGAAGGATCAACGTCGTGTCTAATTGACAAAAATGTTGTCAAAAAATTAAGAGCGTCAAAAGGAAAAGAACATGTCACTTCAAACGATGATGTGTACTTTAAACATCTAAAGGAATTGAGAATCACCTCAAAAAATACGGACACACTAGGCGAATATGTCGATGATGAAATCCTTGGTTGCTCAAAGAAAATAGTTATCTTTCAAAAAGAAGAAATGAAGCACATACTAATGTCGCAAATGTATTAATAAGTTAATAGTTCATTTTTTAGTTGATATACTATTTTTTATTTTAATATAATTTTTTTAATTTATCATGTAATATGTAATTAACTTAATATAATTATTGCATTTTGCAAAATCATCATTTTCGTTATTTCATAATCAATTTTAGTATTTTTTAAATTTGTTTAAAATCATATTCAAATTTCATATAATTAACTATATTAAAAACATAGTTGATGTGGAATTAACGTGAAGCAAGGACAGAAACTATAGCAATAACTTGATTGTGGGAGAAAGTTGAGTGCAAGAACAAAATTGACATAGAAAAGGGAAAAATTGTAAAAGCGAAGATGAATTAGTTATACGATAGTGAGCAGTCTAACATAGATACATATATATACACACACACATACATATATATTATATTAAAAGTCTTATGTTAGTTAAATAGTAACATTATATACTACGAAAGCAAAAACATAGAGAAGAGCCACATAGAAATATAAATAGTACATCTCTGACTCTTATAATTTTTTATTTCTTGAACCACCGCAAACCGTTAAAATAGTTCATATCTGTAATAGTCCAATAATTAAATATGCATATTTCTCTGGAACCAATCACAGAATATATAAATCAATTATCCGTCCCTTCAAAGATTAATTGATTTTTTTTAGGTCCGCCTTAAATCTGTATAAGGTGCTTAATAATCAAAATTAGCCGAACCAAAATTTTAGATTACGTGACGACACGTTTTATTTTTTTGATTTGTTTCATAGTCAACATTCTATTTGGAATAGAGAGACAATCCTCATGGAAATGTTAAACAAAACAAAAAAGCATCACTTAACAAGCAAATAAATTCTTCAAAATATTGAGTTAGAATT
Source organism: Hypericum perforatum (assembly GCA_012979155.1). NCBI lineage: Eukaryota > Viridiplantae > Streptophyta > Magnoliopsida > Malpighiales > Hypericaceae > Hypericum > Hypericum perforatum. Next base: position 717,444 of record SOPF01028392.1, on the reverse strand, counting down.
CTGGTGATACAGTATCAAATTCTAATTAAGAAAATTTAGCCAACATTCTACGATTTTAACAATCTCAAATATTAGTTGACTTGACTTTGTAAAATTGTGTGCATTACATAGGATACCGAAATCGGTTACTCTGTCCAAATTAATGTGCTTCACGAGGCATTTCAATGAGAAGAAAACATTGGTCTGTCTCTTCCTTTAGTGGAGAATTCGTCTTTCTTTTCCCCTCTGTATCTCACTAAATGGTAATGGTGGTGTAACGGTGATTTTTGTTCATGAAAAGTGAAATCATTAATTACTTTTTTTAGTGTAAAGATGTACCACTTTAAACTTTTTTAATATGGAATATGATCATTTCAGTTTCAAAACAATGATTTGGTAAGCTAGTGTTATTTCTTTTTTAGACCTTTCTACTGTCACCATGCATATTAGTTTTCTTGAATTACTTGCACTTTATAACACCAAATATATTTTACTAAATAAAATTATTATTCTAATTAACTAAAATATCTCGTCGGTGTTAAATAGAACTTCCTAGGTGAGTTTTGTCGCAGGTCATATTCAGAGAATTTATACTTCTCAGTTCAATAAATATCCGAATATCAAATAATTTGAAAACAACATCAATTCTATTTTGCTTTGCCATTTCTCTATTTTTTTCAAAATAACCAGTAGGCTAAACCACTGTTTTTTTCCTTTGAAGAAAAATAAAAAGCTATATCACCATTTCTTTTTTTCCAAATAAACTAGTAGGCTAAACCAGTCTATCTGCCTCTGTGATTAATTTAAAGTTTAAACTAAGAATCTATAGTATTGGGCTCATTTAGGCAGTGGCAAAGGCGGCTCTGTGTTTGGTCCCCATTTGCAACTTTATATTATTACATGGCCTTTCGACTCCCACGTATGCAATGCACCACTGCACAGCTTGAAGCAAGTACAAGCTAGTTCTAGAAATTAAATATAGTTTTGACGCAAAGTGGATATGATTAGTAATAACGAATGACATGTTATTTTTACTATAAATACAATTATATTAATAAAACTATCTACAAGAGCTAATACATGATTAATTCGTCACATTCTAGGTAGCTCCGAAGACCGAAAACAAACTCTGACCACCCACAAAGACCATTTAAATTTCGTAACGATGGCTACTTCCTTAATAGCATTTAAGAAGTCTAAAGTTTCTCCTTTTCATAAGACAATCAGTTTACTTGTTGAATTTCCAATCTCCTATGTGCTACGCATGCTAATCTCTATATAAAAAAACTAAGCTTTTTCGTGGAGAATTTTCTCATGCATTTTATAAATTTCATCATAAATGAATTCTTCAAGATTTATCAATTTTCTAGTACTTAATTAAACCTTTTGATTTGGTATGAATATCATCACATTGTTGCATTAGATTTGACGCATTAATTTTCGCTTAAATGCTGCATCATCGTCACCTTTATCTTCTTTTTTTCTAAAGCCCCTTCTCGTCGTGCATAAACATGGCAGCTGAAATGTGTCGTCCACCCATCAAATAATAAATATTGTCTTCTCTAGGAGAAAAATGGATCGACCAAGGCCCACCAAGCGAAGCCCATCGTCGAGCTTCTCTCATTACAAGACATGACCTTTGGGAAGTACTGCAGGACAAACAAATGCTACGATGAGTCAAATGTAGTTTAAGTTCAACAGAATCTTAAAACCAACGAGATTTGGTTTAAGCGGTAAGAGAATTAGATTTACTAAAGAAAAGTATGGAGTTCAAGTCTCACGAATAGGGCTCGAAAGTGACCGAGTATGAATATAAGAGCTTTCAAAGCAAAATTAACGAAAGCTTTTAGCTTAAAAACCCACCAACAGATATATCTATAACAGGAAAAGATTGGCATAACATTTAAATTCATCATAGAGACATGTTTCAAGGCTCCAAAATGCTGCATCCAAACAACAATATTCGTTACACCACACGTGAGCAAGAGACGAAAAAATAGAAGGTGCCGATTGGTTTATAGTTGAAAATGCTGCAAGATTAGTCTAACTTCCTACTGCTGCTGAGTCATGCATTAACCTTGCTGATGTTGATGCCTCCTAGAATATTGTTACGCTCCAACACATTTGACCATTTGGCGGCGTTGGCGTAATCTTGAGCCGATACTGTCCAAGTCTGGTTCAGTAGCGTTGGTAGGCCTCCGCTTGAGGATCGGGGTCTTCTTCAATGCCGTATTAATGATGGCACCGTGATTTTCATTCTTCACTTGCATTGCAGTTTGGTTCTTCGCTTCTTCATTGATCCCGTCATTCGTCCTAAGCCTGTCTCTCAATCTGGAGGCTATGCTATCGGGGCATGATTTCAGGACAGATGTGGGACTCGTCCAAAGTATCAGTGCACTTCCCCCACCGTCATTCACTTCGTCATCTGTGTGCTGCTCAACTTGCATTGCAGTTTGGTTCTTCGCTTCTTCTTTG
>SOPF01028392.1:657520-714980 GCA_012979155.1 Hypericum perforatum | reverse complement strand
TGCTCAACTTGCATTGCAGTTTGGTTCTTCGCTTCTTCTTTGATTCCGTCAGTTGTCCTACGTCTCTGCCTCAATCTAGAGGCAATGCTATCTGGGCTTGCTTCAACGTTAGATGTAGGCTTCACACCAAGAATCTGAGCACTCCCCTCAGCATCACTCACTTCCTCGTTAAGCTCATGGTTGACACAAGAAATTTCCAAAATCTCAGGTGATGTTTGCTTGCTAGCTATATGCGATGGCTCTCTTGGACACCCATCTTCTGAAGTTTGGGTTGTGCCTTGAGACACGTGCTTGTCGGTTCCAAGTTCCTCATCGGCTTCCTGGTCAAGATCTATGACATCCCATTTCTCAGAAGGAAACTGCAACGACCTGTTCATCTGATCATGTTCTACTTCTCCACTACCTGACATCTGCTCTTCACCTTTTATCATCAGCGGCTGAGGGAATGATGTTTCAGCGTCAGAAAAAGGTAAGGATCTTTTTGCAGATGACTGGTGAATTTTGGCATCATCTTGTGATCGCCGGGTTTGGATAAGATAATGTGCAACTGATTTGAATCCCAAGAATGATATCTGTGAAATGACGAGCGATTAGCTAACCATGATCTGAAGAATGAGCCATATAAACATCTAGGTTAAATACATACCTTCTTGTACATCTGACCTGTAGGAGGCCAACCTTTTGCTTGCCTGCATAAGCTACAGTTGCAGATTCCTCGGCAGACAGGACACATCCAGTTTTCATTTTCCAGGGCCTCAAGTACATGCTCCCCGTATCTACTCGGACAGAAATGAGAACAACGCAAGAGTTAGAATGTGAAATTGTGAGCTCGGTCACCTTCAATATGCTAACAAGTGGTGGTCACAGATCAGTTGTGGAAGCATTATACCTCATGTACAAACAGTCTCCGCAGAATTGTCCTTGGACCATCTGGCAAGTGCTGCAGTGCGTACGATAACCGAGAGTCTTCTGTCTGTTACTCAATGTTTAGTATCAATAAACGAGTGAGTTAGCATCATAAAATCACCAGAGTGGAAAGCACCTCCTCAAGCAGTATTTATCTTAGTATCACAACTACACTTTTGAATAAGCACATAAAGGAAATAAACTATGGATCTGGAAGGTGTTAATCTTCCTCAAGTTTACTAGTTTCAAAGCCAATAGCCACCATGATCAAGCAAGCTAACATATCACTATTACGTACAATCCTCAGCGGTAACTGTAATAGATAAGTCCAGGAATATACTAAGTAAGAGATGTTTTACTGTTACATGAGATTGCATTAACATTTATGTTTCACAAGACATCGAAATTAACATATAAGTTTCAGATAGCAGAAAGAAAGACTCACCTGCACTGATGGCAAGTCTTCCCCTTAAATGGATCATAGATCCTCCTCCCATCAGTCCCACAGCCGTCAACAAAAAGCGTCCAGCTCCGCTCCGTGTTTCCCAATAGCTTCTCGTGTTCTTCTGTATAAACCTCAGGCCTTGACCCCACTTTCAGTCTTACCTTATTATCCTTAAATGTCCGTTCCTTCCGTTCCCTCTTCACATGAACTTCTTCTGAGTAGATGATTGGTGTTGCATTTTGCAACCTGAGCAAGAAGCCAACAACACATCAACAAATAACCAACAGCTGCAACATGCAACAATATCTCCCAAACATAGCACCACCAGGTTTGCACTACCAAATCCAGTAAAGTTTATTTCTATCCTTAAAGGTCCACGGAGAACAAGGGAGAACAGTATCTAAATTGGAAAAAACCTTCTCAATTAGGGTGGAAAACAACTTATCGTCGAAAATGTGGGAAGTCGATTCGAACCAAACAGAGCCTAAAGCTTCAATCTTTAGCAACTAGTGAATCAGGGGACAAATTCTCTTCACGACCCGACTTGTATAATGCATCAATAAACAAAACCCAGAAAGGAAGTGACCTAAAAACCAACAAAGATAGAAACTTTGGTACCTAGAGGAGCGGCGGGCGGGGAGAGGCTCGAGCTGAGGTTGAGGGGTAGAATTGGAAGAAGCGAGAACTGGGTTTTTCCTTTTACTTCCTCTGGTGGAGGCTGAAGAAGCAAGCGAGGTGAGCTTGGAAGAAAGGTCAAAAAGACCCAGCCTTTGCATCCTCTCGCGGTTCTCCTTGATCCTCTCTAGCCTCGCGTTCTCGTACGGGGTCGACATATTCTTGTAGTCTTCGTCGCCGTTAAGGGCCGTCGGCGACGGGGGTTCGGCGGGGGGTTTAACTTTCTAAAGGAGAGAGAGAGAGAGAGAGAGAGAGAGAGAGAGAGAGAGAGAGAGAGTAGTTGAGGAAGAAAGAGAGGGAGAATGTGGTTCTTGGTTGGGGTTGGGGACTGTGATGCTTGCTTTTCTTTTTTTGAGGGGTGAGGCTTGCTTTTCAAACGGTCGAATTCTGTACCTATCATATTTTAGGGGGAAGGGGGGAAAACCGATGATTTATCGCAATTTAAATCCGATAGAAATTTACCTTCCTTTTTATTGTATCTCTGAAATAGTTTTTGTATCTCTATTATAATCATACCTTATTTAAGAACCAACTCTAATATTGCTTATGCCATTGTGGTTTATATCTCACAATACTCCACTCCTTTATGACGAGATATTTTTGTTGTATCATGTATTCGTCTTTCAAATGACTCTATGATCGAATGTCGTTAGTCTTGTACTGTGAAATTTGAGTTTGTATGATGCTCGTTGAGTTCTTCAAGATATTTTTGGATATTGAATTATGGATTATGCCAAAGACATCAATCTCAAATTTCATAGTACAATTTGATGTCTAATTATTGAGGTTGGCTTCTCCTTAGTTCTTTTGTGTGTTCGACAAGATGTTACACGTAGTGACCCGCTACGTAGTTTGTGTAATCAAGTGAAGGGTCTCTTGAATCATGCATGGGGGCTTGAATCCTGGGCCAAGCTCAGATTGTTAGATCAACAAGAAAAATTAATTTGTTGATCTAACTGTCTAAACAAGTAGAGGATATTTTCTTCCTTCGGAAACAAAAGAAGGAAGAGAGAGAGAGAGAGTACGAGGAAGGAGAAGGAGAAGAAGAAGGAAGAAGGATGGAGAAGAAAAGAGAATTCGTAGACTCGCCGCACCTTGAAGAACCTCTCTAGCGAAGATGATCTCGATAGGCAACGCGCTTGAGTTTCTCCTTCTTTAGATTCTGGAACCAGAACTCCACCAGAATTATCACAGTGCTTATATTATTGATCGACAACTCTACCAGAATTTTGGAACCATTACTTAGTTGTCATCGTTCTCTCTGTGACTTTGTTGATGATGGATTTGTAGTTTGTCGATAAATGGGTGGGTGATTTTGTTAATAGTTTGCCCAGTTTATTCAATCATTTTTCTAGTTATATTCAAATGGTTTACGAGTTAAATTTAATAGTTTGTCCAGATAGACTAGACCAATCCATTGCATCAATCCTATTAAATCATCGTATCAATCAGATAAATCTATTGAATCAAACAGATCAAACTATTGAATCAATCTGATCAATTTGTCGCTATTGCCGTCAATGATTTACCAAGATCATTTAGTAGTTTATCGAGTTTATTCAATGGTTTTTCTAGTTATATTTAATAATTTGCGGGTTACATTCAATGATTTGCCCAATTATATAAAATTATTTGGCTAGTTATATTTAGTGGCTTGTCCGGTTACATCAAAAAGTTTGACTAGTATATTCAATGATTTGGTGTGTTAAATAATTAATTTGATAATATTTTTTTGTAATTTATCAGATGTATTTAATCGAAGAGGCCAAAAATCATTGAATCAAAAAGACGAAATTGTTAAATAAAATATATCAAATCATTATATCAATTAGATAGATCTATTGAATCAAACAGGTCAAACTATTGAATTAAACACACCAAACTATTAAATCAAATATACCAAACTATTAAATCAAACAGACCAAACGTTTGTTCTCTCACCTACAGTTGAGCAGTTTTCATGGTTTTTTTTAGATTGAATAGTTTCATGAAGTTGATTTTTTAGATTTTCGACTTCCATAATTGTTGTCCTTGTCATCGCCATCATTGTTGCCATCACCGTCGTCGTCTCTCCGAGGGTTAACCATCATTATCATCGTCATCGTCGATCTAAGTAGAGATTCTTGAACCATCGCTTAGATGTCGTTGTTCTCTTATTGACTTTGTCTTCGATGGGTTTGTGGTTTGTTGATAAATAGGTGGTTGATTTTTTTTCGATGGTTTGCCCAGATTATTCAATGATTTTCCTAATTATATTCAATGGTTTGTGAGTTATATTCAATAATTTATCCAGAAAAGTATTACAAATGACCATTATACCCCGCCTACAAATGTACAATACAATACTGTATATGCCACTACAGCACTGAACCAAAACCCGAAATGAAACTACACCTATACCACGTGATACGAGGGAAATCGTGTTGTTAACGTCTTATCCAAACATGTATTATCGTTAAACCAAACGCCAAGGAGAACTTTCTCCCCGGGGTACTCTTCCCCTCCCACTCTATTTTTCCCACTGGGTTTTATGTGGGAGGAGTTTGACGAGGCCGGTGGTCGCAACCTCGCAAGAGGCCGAGAGGGGACCTTACACTAAGTAGGTTGTTCTTGACCATCTATCTAATATACTAAGGGGCTTGCCCCTCCCTTTCCACCAAAAGAAAAACATGTATTATCGTTGGTTTGAATATATGTTATTAAACTCTATGTTGTCTAGTTGTTCAAGTATATCTAGATGATCTTAAGTGTTAATTTGTCGCATTGTATTCTGAATTATGCATTATTTAGTGGTGAACATTGGAGTAGTACCTTTTGACCTTGACCAAAAACAAATAATTAGATTAATCAGTAATACATTGAATTGATCCATCAGAGCTATCTTATCCTAATCAAACTAGAATTTTCAGTTTAGTAATATTCTGTTATGAGATGACTAGACAGAAAATCTTAAGACCTACCTAAAAATAGGAAAGGGATTCATTGGGGACAATTAAATGGGTGTCCCCATATGGGGACACCAATATGGGCCATTGGATATGAAAAAAATTAGATCCAATGGTCCATAATCATACAAGGGCATTATTGACCTTTACTCTTTCCACTACCCAAAATATGATTTGACATTTACCCTTCACTTCCACTTTCCCATGATTTGATCAAAAATGAAACACTATTAACATCCAAAAATTAAACCTTTCATTTTCCCACCCAAAAAATTGGAAGTTGATTGGAGAGAGAAACTTTAAATAAAAAAAATTGGGTAGTTTTACCAAAGAGAAAACCAGTACGTCTTAAAGCGAAAACCCATAGGTCTGAACGAGAAAACCAGTACGTCATAAGGAGAAAACCAGTAGATCTGTACGAGAAAACCAGTACGTCTTAAAGCGAAAACCCGTTGATCGAGAAAACCAGTAAGTCATAAGAAGAAAACCAGTAGGTCTAAACGAGAAAACCAGTAAGTCTTAAAGCGAAAACCCGTAGGTCTCAACGAGAAAATCAGTAAGTCATAAGGAGAAAACTAGTAGGTCTGAACGAGAAAACCAGTACGTCTTAAAGCGAAAACCTGTAGGTCTGATCGAGAAAACCAGTAAGTCTTAAAGCGAAAACTCGTAGGTCTGAACGAGATACCAGTAAGTCATAAGGAGAAAATCAGTAGGTCTAAAATGAGAAAATCAGTAAGTCTTAAAGCGAAAACCCGTAGGTCTGAAGGAGAAAACCAGTAAGTCATAAGTAGAAAACCAGTAGGTCTGAACGAGAAAACCAGTAAGTCATAACGACCAAACCACTATGTCAGAAAGAAAAAACCAGTAAGTCATAACTACAAAATCGATACGTCATCAAGAGAACACCAGCAAGCCATAAGGAGAAAACCAGCAAGCCATAAGGAGAAAACCAGTAAGTCTTAAAGCAAAAACCAGTACGTCATAACAACCAAATCAGTATGTCATAAAGAGAAAACCAGTACGTTATATCGAGAATACCAGTACGTGATAACGAGAAAACCAGTACGTGATTAATTGGAGAGAGAAAGTGGGTTATTCAAAATTGGAAGTAGATTGGAAAGAAAAAGTGGGTTATTAAAAAGGTTGGGTGGTTTTACTAAAACACCCTTTTTCCAATATTGAGTTTATGTAGTCCCCATATGGGGACTAAAAAGTTGTCCCCAATGAATCCACTCCCCTAAAAATAGCACAAACTTCCTATTATATATATATAAGGGGTACGACAGTTGGGCCCATAGAAATCTGGGTGTTAGCCCAATAATTTGGGCGTATAGCAAGACTCTTTCCACCTCGGCCTTATTAATTTATTGTTCCATATATCCTGGACCGTCTTGAATCCTGTGTTTAGAAAATACCCATTATATGGCCGAAAAACACGTGCCTGGATCAAATAGCACAATCTTTAATTGGACCGCCATTGTAGTTAACCATCCATTATAAAATTTCGGTGTTATAGAGTAATTTTATGTTGGTAATTAATTATATACTAAGTTATAATATCTGAATCGTTCATACTATATTAAAATATGAAAAATAGTCATGTATGTCCACCGTGAAATTACTCTTGGTAAACTTAACTGTCGGGTATGTCAAATATTTTTTGAATGATTATTATAATTTATCTTATGGGCCGAGACCATCAGTCAAATGGTAGGTTTACCGGGTATTGATCTCCCCGTACACATTTTCCAGACTGAAATATGGAAATACATGGCGTAAGAACAGAGCCAGAATTCTTTAGGTGCATACAAATATAATTTTAAATTCTTAATTTTATTTCAAAATAATTTAAAAATCAAGTGCAGAAAATTGGAACAGAGACATAGCAAGAGTCCCCAATTAAAATTTTTAATTAAGCATATAATATGCACCCATTGAATTTTCGAATTTTTATTCAGTTTTTGAATTTACTATTGATGTGTGTCTAAGACACGCATTAAATGATATGATTTTGAGTATGATTTAGTACTTTTGAGTTTAGTTTCATATTGTTTTAGTTATCTTTTGAGTTTAGGTGACTAATGGACTCGTTGTGCTAATTTATAGGAAAAGAGACACTTTCGCTAAGGAATTATACATGAAGAAAGAGTCTATAAGAACATTTGCATTTGAGGGGCATTTTGGTCATTTTTGGAGCGGAATATGGAGAAACGTATTAGACACTAAACTGAAGTTCTTTCTTTCCTATTTCCGTTGACACAAATAATGCATAAATTTGATTTTGAAAAGGGAATTTATGGCCAAAACAATGAAGATTTATCTCGCAAAATATTATTGTAACAACTCGGGGACAATATTGAAAATTCACTTTCCTGAAAGTTAGAATTCTTAAGTCGACCCTTTTATGATTTTAGGTTTAGGAGGGTTATATAACCCTAGCACCTTTAGTTTTGGATCTCATTCTATTCTCTTATCTTTCCCATGCATCATATTTTCATTCCATAGAATAGATTTTATTTTTATTATGAGGAACTAATCCTCTTTGTAGATTTGAGGAGGAACCATGGTTATGAAGATCTTGCTTATTCAATCTTATTCATTTTAGTATTTGTTTATTGCTTGTTCATAATATTGTTCTTGAATGATTTGCGGTCGTGAATTTATTCTAGAATTCACATGCCATCAATTTCTAACTAGTAGTTACAGTTAGGAATTGAACTAGGAGCAAAGTTAATTCAGCGAGGAATGGTTGTTATCGAACTAATTAACTAGAAATAAGTAAGGCTAGTTTGTACATACCAAGGTTTTGAGTATAATCGCTAAGAGTAATAACATCTATTCTTAATGCTATTACCTTCTACATTAGAAATTGGTTGATATTTTATCTATTAGGTGATAAACAACTAGTTAGGCGGTCATTTGGCTTGTTGATTATAAGATGTTAGTGGTCTCTATGCGGTCGTCGGAGATTTACCTATATTTGCTAGAACATCTTTAGTGATCCAAAGATCGACCACATGGTGAAACAACCTTGAATCTACCATTTGTTTCTCATTATTTTGCATTCACATTTCTTTTCATTTTCTTAGTTTAGTTTTCTTTTAAATCATTCACAATTCTCCCCTTTACTTTTTTTTAGTTTGTTAGGTTAATTGAATATTCGTTATTTCTTGGATTCGACTCGGTATATTCCATTCTTACTACAAATTTTTGAGCTGTGAAATATCGGTTTATTTTGAAGGGTGTCGACGCACTCGTCAACTAGCTATTGGAATCAGTTTGCAACGAGGAAAACGCCGATGAGAGAGAAGCCATAGTTACAAGTGATAATATGATTTTTGAATTGTGCCAACAAAATTTTGATTATTCTTTTTAATCTATGAAGAACAGAAAATTATCGGATTCTAGTTTAGTGGTAAATATGTTAATTATATCTGTTATATTGATAATTGTAAAATATTTTTTAAGTAAATTTCAAATTGATATCGTTTTTTATTAGATTATGTTTGTACACATACTTATAAGTCAATCAATTAAATTTCGAGTTCAATAAGTATTTTGAAACATGTGAAAGCTCATCGAAGTAGTGTTTATCACTACTACGGTAACAATGATTTGAAAAAGGGTAAATTACCCTCAGGTCCCTGTCTTTTGGTCGAATTTGTGGTAGGGTCCCTGGATAATTTGAATTAGATATAAGGTCCTTATTTTTTAAATTAATATTGATTTCGGATCCCTAAAATAAATGAGGCTGATGTCAGCAATTTTTTATCACTAAAATGACTAAAATATCCTTAGATAAAAAAAAACACCTTCTTCAACCTTTGAGCAATGACATAAACACCACCAAATTAATATCCAAAAATTTCAACGAACAAGTATACAACAAACCTAAATCTCTTAATCATCATTTTTTTTAAAACGTAATCATCATCTCAATGCACCATTTAAAAACCCACAAATCAACATACGAGATCTCGAGATCCCGAGACCTAGACAAATCCAAAAACCAAAAACAAATCCAAATACAGAAAACAAAAACCCAGAAATACAGAAACCCAGAAAAATCCATAAATAAAGAAACCAAAAACAAATCCAAAGCCGCCATGTCTTTGATGTGTCCAGGAGCCCATGATGGACCCGAAGAAGGGACCGAAGGCCCAATTAGCTCAAATAACGAAGCTGCTGTCGGCGGGATAGGCGGTGGAGAGCTCGACGATGACCGGAGCTTCGATTTCACTTTGGATCTTGAGGGCCTTGTCCGGGTCGAACTCCGACAACAGTTTATGCAAGAGGATGAGATGGCCTCCTGGCTTCACTACCCTCTCGACGACCACGACGACCTCTGCGCCGCCCTCCTCTACCTTCCCGATACCGCCTCGACCTCCTGTACCACCGTCTCGCCCTCCCGGCGATGCGACCTTTGCTCCCACCTCCTAGGAGCTTTCCGGTCTTCTTGAAGAGGCCCGGCGAGGCCTAGCGAGGAACCCTCGAGCGTGACCGCGGCCTGGGTTTCTGGTGCTATGGCCTCGAAGCAATCTTTCTGAGGAAACATTGACGTGCTTGATGGCCTGGGTTTCTAGGTTTCTAGTTTCTGGTTTCTTATTTCTAGTGCTATGGCCTCAAAGCAATCTCTCCTAGGAAATAGTGACCACAGCCAATTTTTTGGATTCAATTAATTTGCTACTTAGTGCTTCGAGAGAAGAAGAAGAAGAAGAATTGTGTTTTAGTCGGCGACAATAGTGTTCTTAGTTTTGTAGCATTTCAGATTAGGTTTAAGAGAAGAAATCCGGGGAAAATATGGGAAGAAGGTGCATTTCTGGGTTTGGGTCGATGTTTATCGGTTTTTAAAGGTTGAAGAATGGCATTTTTTTATTTTTTATCTAAGGGTATTTTAGTCATTTTAATGACAAAAAAAGTCACTGACATCATCCAAGGACCCAAGATCAATATTACTTCGAAAAGTAAGGACCCCAAATCTAATTCATATTATACAGGGGTCCTACCACAAAAACGTACAAAACTCAGGGACCTGAGGGTAATTTACCCTTTGAACAATATTTTTACCCGTTAGTTTAAGTAGTTGTTGGCACAAAATTATTACTATTTGAATTGACTTATTTTGATTTTTTTTAAAAGAGATAGAACTTCTGAAAAATTTGGGAGTGAATATTGAAGGTTTTGACATATAATTAACAAAAACTATAAGTAATTAATGACTATATTCATTTATAGATAACTATGTTTACTTGTTATAGCATAGTCTCAGAGAATAACAAGTCTATTGTTATTGATCTATTCTTGATCACAATTTGCTTGGATTCCAGAATGATTATCACAATTTTCCTTGTCAAACGTAAACTAGAAACTTGAAATACCTAACTGAAATTTGTGTTTGTTAGAGGAGAATGATCTTTTGGCAAAAAATTTAGTTGGTAACTTAGTTTATTCTCCCTTTTTTATAAAAAAATATGACAACCACATTTGTGCCACTTATCATTATTTCGTCACATGGTGCCACATGTCCACCGCGTGACAAAGCTACTCAATAATTTTTTTAGGGAAAAGAATCTTTAAGTACCCTGTGGTTTGCAAAAAAATCACTTTAGTACCCTGTGGTAAAGAACCCTTAATTTGAGTCATACCTCACCAATTTTCCATCACTTTGGTCCCAAATTACGATACTGCCCCTCCCTAAATCAGAACCTAACCAAACTCAATTCAACCGGACCAGACCTATATTTAATTTAACCCAATGGGGCGTAGAAAAAAAAATATGACTCGGATTGAGCTAAAATTTTACAAGAAGCATCCTAAAATTACACACGAATTACAGAAAAACTTTCAAGAATTTTAGAGGCCTGGAAGTATTTTTTTTATTTTTCAAAACGCTAAAATTTTGTAAAATCACATAAAATAGAAAATACATCCAATTAGGTTGAAACTTGTCCTATGGATGCATTTTAGTTCCTATATTTATTGGAGGTTCTTAAGGTTTCATGGGACAAGTTTCAACTCAATTGGATGTATTTTCTATTTTATACAATTTTACGAAGTTTTAGCACTTCGAAAAATAAAAGAAATACTTTTGTGCCTCTAAAATTCCTAAAATGTATTTCTTAAATCATATGTATTTTTAGGATTCTTCCCAATGGGACAAGTTTCAATTTAATTGGATGTATTTTCTATTTTATATGATTTTACGAAGTTTCAGCACTTTGAAAAAAAAATTACTTTCGGGCCTCTAAAATTTTTGAAAATTTTTCCGTATGTCCTACTTATTTTTAGAATTCTTCTTGTAAAATTTCAGCTCAATCCGAGTCATATTTTATTTTCTACGCTCCATTGGGTTAAATTGAATATGAGTTCGGTCTGGTTGAATTGGGTTTGGTTAGGTTCTGATTCAGGGAGGGGCAATATCGTAATTTCGGGACCAAAGTGATGGAAAATTGGTGAGGTATGACTCGAATTAAGGGTTCTTTATCACAGGGTACTAAAGTGATTTTTTTGCAAACCACAGGGTACTTAAAGATTCTTTTCCCATTTTTTTTATGTGATGTGCCACTTATCAGACCTAAATTTTAATGGTTTTTGGGTCTCATGAACTAGAACTTATTTTTGTCAAGTAATAAATACGAATTAGGCACAAATTCTAACAGGTATGAAAATGGCATGGGATTGGGGATGGGAGATGTCAAGGGGGCAGCCTATATAGAGCCATGTTACAATGAAAACGACATATGATTGTATTGAGGAGACAATTAGATGTCTCTTCCCTTTTCTCTGTGTGGCCGCGTGCCAATTGGAATTTGTACACAATCTACTCCTGCTCTTCACTGTTCTTCTTCTGCACCGCATCTGTCTCTGTCCTAATCCCTGACTTTTTATGTTTTACTGTTTCGGACGGACCAAAAACTTCACTACCTTGACTTGTTGACTAGAAAGTTCCCTCGTCTAGTCCAACAAAACTTGATTTCATTTATAAATACCTATTTATTTTCCTCATAATTTATTTTATCAAAATTATTTGACGATATTATTATTGGTCTACAAAAATTTGAATTTTTTATATATATTTTTTAGTTTAATTAATAAATTACAATATTTAGAAAGCTGGTCGGACATCATCCAATTGTTAGTACCATAGTTAAAAAGGTACTTTTATTATTCGTTGATTGGCTGAACTAACGTTTATTAAGTTGTGAAGTCGTGGTGAAGTGATACTTAATTTTTTCTAATTAGAAACATGTTAAAAAAAAATTTGCGCTAAAAATAAAAAAAATGTCTCAGCATTAAACATACTGAACCAGTAGACTCAATTACTCAACTATCAAAAAATAATACATTAATATTTCTTTTTCTTCGTCTAAAATCATATCATGTATATAATCGAACACAATTTGATACTATTTATGTGTTGTTATTTTATTGATGTCTTCTATATTTACTTCACAGGTTATTTAATTTCATCATAGGTTCCATTTAGCCTAATTAATTAGTAGTCACATGCCAAAAGGTAACCTAATAAATCCTCCGCAGAAGAAAATCTCAAGGATGATACGCGATTCCCTGACCAAAGCTTAGCTTATCGGCGACTGTCAGATTCTCCTCCCCACCGGAATCCGGGAAGGGAATCGCCGACAACGGCAACATTGTGTGGGTCTCCGGGAAAGACCAAAGAGTGGGAACAGTGGAGCGAGAAATCCGGCTGGAGATTGGATAAAGACAAAAAAGAGTACAGGGAAGTGGAGAGAGATAGAATCCGATTCGGACAATACGCGACCCGTTTGATCAGAGATGGACGACCGCCCAATTATTGCCTCCCACGCTGACCGACAGTCATCATTCTGTCGGCCCCCTACTATCCTATTAGTCTATGATTATATTTACTTGTCGTAATCGAATATTCAAATTTCCACACACCTCTTTGAAATATTGCTATTTTTTTCTGGCACGTTCTTCTAATTTGTTTAAAATTTACTGTCCTATAAAATAAAAATACCATACAAATTTTTGGGTAAATTATATCTGGTCCCCTCGGGTCTGGTGTATTTAACGTTCATACCCTTTCTATTCTAAAATTGATTAAAAAATCATTCATGTTTAGAAAAATTATACGATTCAATCTTTCATGCCAGAATCGGCATATTTAGTGGCATACTGATTATCATGGAAAATCATATAATTTCTCCAAACAGGAAAAGTTTTTTAATCAATTTTAGAATAGCTGACAAATACTCCAAACCCGAGAGGTCATACGTGATTTATCATAATTGTTTTTAGCAAACAATATATTATGTTGAATTTCAGTGAATTCTTAGATTACTCGGTCAATAAATTACTAAACATCAATTAAAAAATTACAAATATATTGGTAGACCCTTTACAATGGGAATGCGTGGGGGCTTGTAATGTAAAAGTTATTTTTTGATTAGTTGTAAGTAACAATTTGAAATATTAATTGTTAAATTTTAGTATGAATTAAATTTTAATTAATCAATTATTAGGTTGTTCATAAATTCATTACTGGAAACTTGTGATTATCTTTTGTTGGGTGCCAATTCTAAAGTAAAGCAAAGGGCCCAGAGTCCTACGAGTTTAGTAGTAATGTTTTAAAAGGACGATGTTGACAATGTGGGATAATATAATAATCTGGCATCGGGATTGGGACTAGGATTTGATGTATCTTTTTTAAGCCCACAAAACCTTGGATTTGATGAACTGTAAGCTGAAAATAATTGCAATCTAAGGCCATGGCCTACAGGGAGGAGCAAGAAGCATAGGCCACACTAAAGTCATCCGAATATTCAAGAAACATATACTATTCCTCTCTGCAAGGACATAGGAAATTAATAATCCTTGTCTATTGAGTACGCGCCTAATCGAGAGATATTATCAGGCTGCGTTAGATTATCACATTTTTAGCTACTAGGATGATGAATCTGTTATCACCATTAAAAATTCACTTATTATTAGACATTGTGAAGATATTTATATTTCTAATTAGGTCAATTTGTTATAATTGTTAACAATAATAAATTTTTGGTTAAATATATAAATTGTCACGTTGGATATAATTGTTTACCAGAACGTGAATAAAGAAATAATTACAATTGGCGTACCGTTGGGGATGGGAATAATTTTTCCTTCTTTTTAGAGAGCACTGCAAACTTATAAACGCAGGGGAGTCGTTTGACCAAATAAGTGAAGCAAGGATTGGAAATTAAACACTGCGACGCCGTTCGCTTTCACTTGGGATTGTACTGTTTTCTATTTATCTGCCGCATCTGATCATTGTGTGTTAACAGTTGCCTACGAGGCGACAAGTTATGGCGTTTCGAAAATTTCCCACCGAGAATATTATGATTCAAACTTGTCTTTTTACTCTGACCAAATTCAAATCTAAAAAACCTTTGCCAGTGTACCGGGTAAAAATTCTGGTGAGGATGTGGAATTTTATTTTATTTTTAAAAATAATGACTTTAAACTTTAGGACAAAATATTATTATCAAATTATTTTAAGTATAACCCAGTAATAATCTCACTACCAATAGCGTAGGTTAAAATAATGTCTCGCCATAAGTGCAAGATTTTCTTGGTTCTTCTCAAAATAGCTAAACTCCATTTGCAGAATTCGACCTGGTCATACAATAAAGATACAAACCTGTTAATTCGTTTTTGGTAAGGACAGTATTTGTCTTCTTCAGGGGAGTTGGGGCCACCAGCAGCAACCAGTATGACTAATCAACGACTATTGACCAAAGTGGACACTTGAATGTTGCTTCCAATGGATAATACATCCGTACACTATTTATACACCAATAAACACTGTCAGAAATTACTAAATTTTTTGGATTAATTAAGAGTAATCAATTTTATATTAAATACATGGTATATGAGTTTTTCGTTATCCAAATATTCAATCTGTTTAAATAATATCTGATTAGTTAGATGAATGTTAAAAAAGAAATTACTAAAGGGCGGCCATGAATCACTACACACCACCTCGATTGTTTTACACCGCAAAAACAAAATTATTGCATGTGTTACAATTTCAACCCAACTTATCACATCCTTCCCCCACCCACTAGGCCATGATCCAATAGAAAACTTATTAAATTTATAACCACGAATCTCTTTAATCTCGAAGGAGAAAACTCAGGAATCACTTTATATAATTACACTCTAGGACAAATCTTTCGCTATCAGGATTTTTCTATTGAATTTTATAATATTTCAATAAGACTGAAGGTTGCAGCATCAAAAAATGGTCTACATTATTCCACCAAAAAAAAATGGTCTACATTATTTAAGACATAAATATTGTCATTAACAAAACGTCAAATTACTTCCAAGTCCATGAGTGTTGGTTAAAATTGATATTTTGTCTCTTAAATTGGTTAAAATAGACTCATGAGTTTATGAGACTAGAATCAAATATTTTTTGGCGAACTCCCAGTCGGATTCTTCCTCAAAATTTTATCTAAATCTCAAACCATTTATTAATGCTACCAGAGAAAATCCTAGTCCTTCACAAACCTTAATTCTTCTTATTTACTTTCCAATTTTAACCCAAAGCCCCCAATTTTCCACCTCATGAAAACTACCTCCTCCACGATCTAGGGCTTTACTTAGCTCAAATAAATCCTAATTAGAATTTCCTATAATTAACAGAGTCTATTTTTGTTTTGTCTCATTTCATTTTCTAGGGTTCATCTGATTTGTTTTAATTTTTTGTTATTGGGCAGACAAAATTAAGAGTATTGAATATAAACCATAGAGGTGAAGTGATATAAGTAGTATTGAATATAAGCCATAGAGATGGAAAGAGTGGCGAGAAATTGCTGAAAAGGAAGTCGAGCTAGAAGAGTGACGAGTTTGTAGTGGGCGTGCCCGAGATTTTTGTTGCCTAAGAGCGTTGAGTTCTTGTCATTTCTGGTTTTCACAATCAATATGTGAGGAAGAAGTTGAAGTTGACATGAAAGATTATTTTTTATTTTTTCAAGTTAGATAGGTAATTCTGTTCTTTTATGTGAGGGTTCGCCGAAGGAAAAACATTATTCTAGTCTCAAAGACTCTCGAGTTCATTTTAATCAAATTTAAGAGACGAGAGTATAATTTTGAAAAGTCAGGAATCTTATGAGGAGAAAACCAAAAACTCAGGGACTAGAAAATTATTTGTCTAAACAATGATTGGACAAAAAATATGATCGGTAGAAATAGTCAACATTTAAATATTATACGAGACTCAAATTTGAAGTAATTTAGATACGAGATTTCAGATAGTCTAAACAATGAAACATAACTAATTGTGATCAGATTTGTGAAACTACAAAAATAATATTTTTTTTGAGTAAAAAAAAAGTAATAAAGCTTACTAAAGTTATATTTTGGTTTTTAACTATTATTAGGACACTACTATTTTTTTAGAAGTGTTGACATACTACTATTTCAAGCAATTCATATTGCTTTCATTAATTAAAAAAAAATTGCACAGCAAAAATCTAACATAAATATTTTTAAATAATCCAAACTCAACACTTAAAAATTTTAAGCTAAAAGATAATGTAACAAAGGGAATATACAAAGAAGCCAAGACAAAGAAATAGGTTGTTGCCTAGAAACAGAATAAGGCTGCCACCAGAACAAAAAAAAAAAAAGCCTGCAAACTGCAAGTATCTGTCTGTATCCATTCCTCTTCTTCCTTCCTTCCTTCCTACTCTCTCTGCCACTTACATTCCTGCTGTTCCCTCCCTCCCTTCCTTCCTTCCTCTATATTAAAAGCCCCACCTTTCCTCCCTACCTCCCAACATTTACCCCTAAACCCACAAACTCACTACCGAAAGAAGAATGGCTACGACGTCGGATCTGAACGGGGAGACTACCACGACGACGACGACGGCGGTTAAGCGTACAACCTCGGCGGTGAAGGAGAATCAGCAGCAGCAGCAGCTTCCGTGCCCTAGGTGCGACTCTGTCAACACCAAGTTCTGCTACTACAACAACTACAACTTCTCCCAGCCACGTCACTTCTGCAAGGGATGCCGCCGTTACTGGACCCACGGCGGCGCCCTCCGCGACATCCCCGTCGGCGGCGGCTCACGCCGTTCCTCAACCAAGCGTCCCCGCTCGAGTAGTAACTCCTCCTCTCCGACCACCCCCCTCTTCCTGGGCTCAAGCGCCCCTACCAGCCCTCTCTTGCTTGGCCCCACTGCTCCCTTCGGGTCGCTGTTGACCGCGCAGGTGTCGGGCCAGGCTTCTGGGTTCCTTGCGCTTGGTGGGTTCGGCGGTTTCGGGCTGGAGGACGTTGGGTCCGCTGGATGCTTCGGGGTCGGAAGAGGATTCGGCTGGGCCAACTTCTCTGACCACCTTGTCGACGATGGTTCCGCCGCCGGTCGGGTGCTGGTCGGGAGTGGCGGCGGGGGTCACACGTGGCAGCTCGAGAACGGAGGAGGAGGGGCTTTTGTCGGCGGCATTGGGGATTGCTTTCCTTGGCCTGACCTCGCCATTTCCACCCCAGGGCACCGTCTTAAATTAAACTAAATGCGTCGTCTAGACAAGTTCCTATATGTTTCTCGTTTGTTGTTTTAGCCTTTTAGGTTTCTGGGTTCGGTCTTTTTGGGTTTTTTCTCTTCCTTTTTCCTAGTTGAGGAATTTATGGTTTTGGTTTGTTTCTGAGGTAAAGATGGGTACTTAGTGGTTAGTTAATTAGGTGTTATGGTATAACTAGGGAAAGATTAGAGAGGGGTATGTTGTTAGTCAGATTTATGACATGTTCGGTTTATTTTTGTTTCAAACATTTTCCAACATCTTTTTACTAATTGCAGCTATATTAATCTTGCAGTTGCTAATCCAGTTAATTGAAGCTTTAATTCCTCTCAAGTAATTAAGATTTGACGTCCTGGTGGATTTTTTAATTTTTTTATGTTATACCCATCAGTATTTGGATACCACAGTTCAACCAATATAAGTTTGACAGACTATTAAAATTAAAATTAAAAAATTCGATGGCTAACGAGGCGTCGAGGCCGATGAACCCTAAAATTGCCGACACATAATATTGCAGACCTTAAGTCTACTATTGCAGATTTTGTTTTTAAAAAAAAGTCTAAAACTCTGAGAAAGCTTGGAACTTAAATTGTTTATTTAACGAAATAGTACGTATCTAAATATTAACTACGAATTCAGTTTAACAAATTTTAATTATTTTACCTTCACAACTTTTTTGCAATTTAACGATAGTTGATAAATTTCCGTCAATAGTCTTCGGCTTCAAGCCTTCGTAGTCAACGACGTCCCAGCGGTCAAAGATGTCCTGAAACGCAGCATTTTGAAGCTAAACGGCGCGTTTAAGAGGAAACCGTTAGTTCAATTTAATTTGGCGGGCGAAGAGCAAAAAGAAGGGAGGCCCGTTTAATTTATATATGCCACCGCCATATAACTCGGCAACATTGCTAAAAAAATGCGCCACCGCGACCTCCGTAACGGAAGCGCGTCAACTCCACGCCCTCATCCTAACTACCGGATCTGCCTACGATGCTCGGTCGCCCTATCTGTACAACAACCTCCTCTCCATGTACACCCGCTGCGGCTCTCTTGCCGACGCGCGGTTGCTGTTCGATAAAATGCCCCACCGGAATGTTGTCTCCTACAACACCCTCGTGGCCGCATTCTCGAGGGACCATGATTTCGAGAGCTGGGGCTTAAGGATTTTTTCTCGGATGGGAGCGGAAGGGATGAGGCCGAATGCTCTGACTTATACGAGCTTGATCCAAGGTTGCCGAAGCCGAGAGGATCTGATTGTGGGTTCCCTGCTTCATGCCAATTGTGTGAAGCTTGGGATCTCGTGTGATGTTTGTGTGCAGACTTCGTTGCTCGGAATGTACTCCAACTGCGGGGAGTTGGAGTCCGCGGAGAGGGTTTTTGGGGATGTGGAGGAGAAGGATGTTGTTGCTTGGAATTCTATGGTATTTGCAAACTTGAAGAATGACAGGGTTAGGAAAGCGCTTCATCTGTTCGGGGCGTTGGTGAGAGTCGGCGGGGTTGTTCCTAGCCCGGTCACGTACTCCTTGGCGTTGAATGCTTCAGCAAAGGTGGCTGATTTTTGCTGTGGCAGAATCGTACACGCGAAGATTGTTGTGTCGAATGTTTTAGCCGATTTGCCCCTCCTGAACGCGTTAATTGATATGTACTGCAGTTGCGGGGATTTGGCGAGTGCGTTGTGCGTGTTTACCCGTACCCAGAACCCTGATGTAGTGTCATGGAACTCGATGATTTCTGGGTACGCATGGAACAGGGAGGGGATGAAGGCGATGCAATTGTTTGTCCGGTTGCTTGGGATGTCTCTTCCGAAACCTGATGAGTATACATTCAGTGCCGTTATTGATGCAATGCGGGAATTTCCGGCTACTTGTTCTGGGAAGCCTTTACATTGTTTAGTTCTAAAGGTCGGCCTGTCCGGCAGCGTTTACGTGGGAACAGCGCTTTTGGCTATGTATTTTGAGAACAGTAATGCTGAATCGGCCCAAGTGATTTTTGATACAACCAATGAGAAGGACGTTGTTCTGTGGACAGAAATGATTATGGGTCATTCCAGACTTGGTGATGGAGAAACTGCGATGAAGTTGTTCTGCAAGATGTGCCAGGAAGGCTACACAAGCGACAGCTTTGCTCTCAGTGGAGCTTTAAGTGCGTGTGCAGACCTGGCAATCATGAAGCAAGGAGAGACGATCCATGGCCAGGCCATTAAAAGAGGATGTGAAGCTGAAATGTCTGTTTGTGGAAGTCTGATAGATATGTATGCTAAAAATGGTGATCTGCCAGCGGCGCAGTCGGTTTTCTCCAGAGTCCCTAACCATGATTTGAAGTGCTGGAATGCAATGCTGGGAGGTTATAGCCACCATGGACTTGTGGAGGAGGCAATCCTTATGTTCGAGGAGATTGTAAGAAGTGGCCTCCAACCAGATCAGGTCACATTCTTGTCTCTGCTCTCTGCTTGCAGCCATTGTGGCTTGGTGGAGAGAGGTAAATTCTTGTGGTCGTACATGAAGGAAAATGGTATCATCCCGGGTCTGAAGCATTATTCTTGCATGGTTAGCCTTTTGGGTCGAGCAGGGTTACTGCGCCAGGCAATAGATGTGATAACCGAGTCTAGCAAGAGCGAATACCAGTTGGTGCTATGGAGAACGTTGCTCAGCTTTTGTGTCAACAACAGGGACTTGGATGTTGGACTTCATACAGCAGAACAAATACTGAGACTGGATCCCGAAGATACCGCAACACATACTCTACTGTCGAATATTTACGCTGCAGCAGAAAAATGGGACACGGTTGCAGAAACAAGGAGAAAGATGAGACGGACTGCGCTGGAAAAGCAATCCGGACTTAGTTGGATCGAGTCAAAAGACAGTGTTCATGCATTTTCTTCTGATGACGAGTCGGACCCAGTTGATGAAAATGCCACAGCCATTTTGTGTCTGTCACAAGAGTTATGTTCAAGTAATTTCAATAAAACACTTCATAGTTATTAGTGTTTTACTTAAAATTTGTTCGTTTAATCGAAATAATTTGGTATCCGGAGATTTTATGTTTGTCAGGACCTTCAATAAGGAAACAATCTCTACCTTTTTCAAGTCAAATTAACAATAAATGAACGAAATATGTTTTTTTTGGGTGCCCAAGCCCTATTCCGCCTCTAGAAAGGAACATCTCGTGGGTCACACAACGGCAACCCTCTCCCACCTAAATCCTATGTTGAACATAAGCTGGTTTTACTAGGAATGGATCAGAAATGGCGATTTCCACGAGAATGTCCGAGGAACAATTCCGTTTTAGTAAAGGGATAAGAATCTAGTTTTAGATGTTCGTGCCCAGAAGAATGCAGTCTCCCTATAACCAGCGATAGAGCGTGTCCTGTCCGAAATTGCAATGTCCAGCAGGAACTTTGATCTAGCAGCATCTCGAAGTAGCGATTTCCAGTGTCAGTACCATGCTTTGCCGGGGCATTTTTAGACATGTCCTTCTGCTCCAACTCGATAAGAACATATTGTCTTTGAAGCGGTGTGATCAGCGCCGGGTTTGTCGAGATTTTGGTCTTTGTGATCTCTGCAAGGAGAAGCACAGTGGATGAAACGAGCAGGCTGAACAAGTTTAAGATGGACAAAATCTTATAGATCTAATGAAAATGGAATTTAACACGAAAAACCTCGGCAACATCTCTTTGCTATGTCGTGCAATAATTTCAGACAGCTCACTTTGAGAAAACAGCAGCATCATAGATATATCAACCAAGTAAACTTGCACTACTCACACTTTCATCAGAAAGCATTGAGTTCAACAATTAAATGCGACGGTGGAGTACAGAATTAGTTTCTTACACTTGTTGTCCCGAAGCTCGCCCCTGATCCTGTTGCAGCACCTAAAAGAATGGTGATAATTGGTTGCATAAGTAAAGGGAGCGAGAAATCTAAAGGGGAAAAAGACAAGCACAAGCAAGCTGTAGACGCAAGCAAATGGTGAGACATACCTGAAGGCAATGGAGTTGAGAATAGGGAGCCTCCGGTGGAAGCGGCACTACCGAATGGCGTAGTAAATGAAGATGGAGTTGAAGCAGCGCTACCGAACGGCGTAGTAAACGAAGATGGAGTTGAAGCAGCTGTACCAAACAAAGATCCCGAAGACGAAGGAAACAGGGAAGTCTGCGGTGTAGCTACAGATGATGGGAAAAGAGAGGAAGCTGGAGCAGAGGTTGTTGGTGTTGCAAACAGAGAAGATGACATGGAGGAAGCAGGCGCAGAAGGTGTACTAAAAAGAGAAAGCCTGCTTCCTGCAGCAGTTGTGACTGTAGAAGCCGGGACGGCAGTTGATGCTCCAGGGGTTGCTGAACCAGCCGGTAGTCCAGAGACCTGTGCCGAGGTATGTGAATTGGCAGGCAAATATAAACTTGGATGAACCCTCTTGGCAGCTGCTTCTAGTTTTGCTGTTTCACGTCGGTCAGCCTCGAGAAATGGATTGCTCCCATCTCCTCGACGACGCTGTTCAGCAAGATAGGTCGCCTTCACTGATTCAATGTACTGATGAATGCTTTCTACCTAAGGACCACAGGGTAAGTGAGTCAATAAACTTTTTTTACTCTGTTGCTTAGATAGGTTTTTTCAAAAGTAAACAACAAACTATCAAGTGATCAAATAACTTATAGTATACATATGTTCTGACAATATGCATCACGAAGCATGCAATTCTTTGCTTTTGATGAAACTTTTACCATCAGTCCCAATCTATAGCTACCAAGACTTCAAATCACAAAATGAAATTGTATATGTACTCTAGACAACTTTTAGATTGGAGTCAAGGTACTGATCCTAACTGTTACTTGCCAATGACCTTTTGAAGGAGTTTAGTGACGCTTATTCTTAGAGGAAGACATCTGGAAAATCATTTGCCAGCAATGCAAAATGTAACGATATAAGTTAAAAAATGCTTTGGCAAAAAAATTACTCTGCCTTATAAGATAGAGCAGTAGCAGATTCCAATTCCATGCTTGGTTACCTTAGCAGCAGTATGAACAAAAAAGTCATGGACATTTTCCATGACTTGAGGAAGAGATTGCAGTAATGATCCGTGAGAAGCATTCCGGTCAGAATTTGCAAGCAGCTGTTCTATTTCTTCTATCCACTGGCGGCATTCATTCAAATACGTCTCATATTTTGCAACCCTTTGCTGCAGAAAAGGAGATGGTTTCTTTGGAAGCCCACTGTAGAAATCTAACACTGGCATGATGTCAGAAGCTGTCGATTGGCCGGTTGAGCTGGCTATTGTTGCTCCAGGAGTCTGGGATGGAGCACCAACATTCGAACTGCCTCCAACCTTAGGATGAACAAATCTTGGGCGCAACATCATGAATGCACGAATAGCCATCTCTGTGTTCCTCAACATTTCTTTGGCATTAGACATGAGAGCATGGATTTGAGCCTTCTGTCTTTCCAAGACAGAGCTGATCCCACCAAGTTCCTGAAAAATGGTCACCATCACATATCCTTAGAAACATTCACAAGCAAAGAATGCCAACCTAAGGAGCATCAAGCGAAAAAAAGTGTTTACTCTCATCAATGTGGCTATCTAAATAATCTGGTGCCATATTGCTATCAACAATCATATCTCCAGCGAGCTTGGCAAATCGAAGTCCCCAAGAGAAACAAATTCCAACAACAAATTTGCAGGATAAGACGGAGTAAACACATAACTTCCTTGTTAACTTAGTACAAGGAAAGGTACAAAACCAAGCACTAAAATGGGCATCTGCAAAAACCGGTTTCTTAATAAAATTGTAAAATGTGTATTATTTCCTCCAAGTATTAGTAAAACCAGTAAGAGTTTCACATACAAGAAAGCTTCAAGCAAGAAACCAACCCACCAAAACAATGATGCCAAAGTACAGCCATGGACACATGAACCATAAAATTAGGGTTTTAACCTGAATGACATGGCCAGCATCAATTTCGAACCCTTCGTTGGCAACAGAAGAATCTTCGCAGAGCCGACTGCTCTGATCTAGCCTCTGGCTCTCGTCCCTATACTCTAGTATCCGCTCCCTGCATACACAAATCAAACCAATAAGTCACCACTCATTCAAGAAATCCACGTCCGCACCACAAGCACCGAAAACCGACACGCATTTAACTTCTTGGCAAACTCAAAGAGCCATAGCAAAGGATCCAAACCTCCAAACCTACGTGACCTTTCTCACAAAGAAAGGGCAAAAAAGGGAAACATCTTACTCAATCTTTTGAAGGAACTTCTGGGAATCTGGGTGGAGGTCAGCCCACTTAGTGCTGTAGCTAGCGGGGACTTTCTCATTCGTATACAAGTAAAGGATTTGTTGCTGCGGCTGCGGATGCTGTTGCGGAAACTGCTGTTGCTGTTGCGGCTGCCCGAAAAGCGAGCCGCTTTGCCCGAAAGGCTGCGCCTGAGGCGTCTGCTGCTGCTGCTGCTGCGGCTGCCCAAAAAGCGAGCCGCTTTGCCCGAAAGCCTGCGTCTGGAACGGCGACTGAGGTGTCTGCTGCTGCTGCTGTTGCGGGGTGGAGAAGATGCCGAACGACATTGCAAGAATTCCCCCGTGGATTTCGGAAACCCTAGAAAATGAGAGGAAAAGCTTGGGGCTTCCCTAAGAAAAAAAAAATCCCGCCTTTTCAAAAGTTGGGGTTTTGGGGTATTTTTGATATAAAAGAAAGAGAGGGCTTTTTTTTTTATTTAAAAAACCCTATAGATATTTTTAAATGGATTAATCTAAATTTAAGTCTTTAGTGGGTATTAGAATAAACATAAGTTTTATTTCAACGCGGCTACTCCTAAATTTGGCGCGAGAAAGGAAATGCCGCCGGAATCCAGGCTTGCCGTCCTCTCTGTCACGATCGGCGAAACCCTCCGTCCCTACGCCGTTAGTTCCGCCGTCTTTGTGTTCGCCCCTTTTTTTTAATTTTTTTAATTCTGTCGCCGATGTTAGAAATGTAGAAATTGAGGCGGTTTAGAATTTTGCAGGGGGCGGTTATATCGTCTGAGGAAACAGAGAAGAAGCTTCTGATCTCTCTTTCCCGCCTCTTAAGAGCCATCCGCCTCTCCACACTAGAAGTCTGTGGGGGTTCCGATTCCGATTCGGGTCTCGTGAGTTACTTCATCTTTTCTTGGTCTGAAGAGTAATTGAATGAAAAGAAGTCCGGAAATTGGGCTTGGTTAGGGTTTCCTAATGAAACATATGACGTTGTTGAGCAGGAAACTTGTTCGGAGCCTAGCGGATCACGCAACGATGAGTGTTCGATTAAAATCCTGACTGACTTGGTGAGGAGCTCTGGTGGTTTCGCTCCTTCCTTTTCGAACTCCTGGATGGATGTGTTTTCAATGTGTTGTAATCTCAATCTTTTTTGTTTTTGAATGTGGTGGCATGACCAGATAAATTTGCTGGTGGTCGAGAATCGTTACGTCCAGCATTTGGTTGGCAATGTCCTCGTGGTTGTCGCCGAGTCCGTGGCTTCTTCGGTGAGCTTTTTCATGTTTTGGGCTCCATGTGAGAGTGTATTGTGCACTGATCTGTTGCTTGTTGCTGGTATGCAAAATTTACTTCTTGGGTTATTGTGCAGTTGGCAGAGTGGGATTCTTTTGTTTGTTCGCTGTGCATGGTCTTGGAGTTAGTGTTGTCCAATTTGTTGCATTGTCCTCTGAAGGATGGGGATGGTTTAGTGAGCTTTCCTACGTCGAGCCTTGTTACCTTGAAGGCTGGACTGCAGAAACCTACCTGGTCTATGGCAGCTGTCATTGTACGAGTTCTGCGAAATATATTAAAGTATCTGAAGCAGGAGGACGATGACTGTCTACTTGGAGCACATTTGGCTTCTCTGACATCTTTCCTCCGCAACATTCCTTGGGAATTTGTGGATGGAACTCTCTTTAGTCAGGGCAGTGACTCCCAACATAGCAATTGTCAAGAGAAGATCCAACTGACTGATGCTTTATCTACAGAAAGTATTTGTAGACTGGGTGCCAATGTAATTTTCCTCGGAAATTTTGTGCAGTTGCTATGCGCATCAGTTGGTCAAAGCAGCAAAAGTGAGGATGAGATTGGTTCGGTAAATCAGGACTCGTTTGTTTGGGTGAGCATCAGTATTGTGCCTAGACTTTTGAACTGGTGCCTTGGAAAAGAAGGGTTTTCAGTGGAAAGCTGCATCTTTCAGTACTTCAGGCATAAGCTCTTGGTATGGGTTTTGACTCACTTTATTGCCTTATGATTAATTTTATTTGGATTCATCTTTCCAGAAAAGGAAAAAGTGGTGTTCTAGTTACTTTTAGATTGTCTATGTTTCTAGATCTGAGCTTATCTTATTCCATGTGCATGGTGAAATTATTACACAGACATACTTCACTGCTGCTACTATTACTCAGGCTTGGTATATTTAACCTACTTCAATCTGATCCGCAGATGCTAATGCTGAGGCTTAGTTACCAAAGTCACATAGGTTCATCATGGATGCAACATCTTCATGATTACTTCGGAGAACTTTTGAGAAAACCCATAATCGAGCTTGACCCAGCCCAAGATCGATCTTTGGAGGACTCTCCTTTTGTATTGAGTGTTGATCGAAGAAGAGTAAGTGGCAGCTCTTTTCTTCATTTGCAAAGGCAGGCTGTTCTGCTTTTCTTGCGGTGTTGCGGCAGCACAATTAGATCCTATGGTGAGAGTAGTAAAAACTGTACGTGTACAGCTACTGGTTCTTGTTTGAATATTGAATGCTGTAACCCAAAAAAGGGTTTGTTAGAGCTTCATAAATGGGTTAAAGGGCAGATTTCTTTGGATGCATCTGCGAATGGAGAGATCTATTTCAAGAAGTGTGCTGATTTCAGCCGTTCGTTCCTCCAGCTATATCTGCATGAGGTCTGCTTAATTTCTGTTCAAACTTTGACAACAGTGATTTTTTCTGCATGCACTTTCGAGCCTTGGTTGCCTTGTTACATGGAGTTTTTTTTAATGTAGGATGATGCATTGTTTAAAGTGCTTTTGGAACTTTTCAGAATACAATCTTTTTTTGAGCAATGGTAAGCTCTGAACAATGCACAATTATGCACCATTTAATTTGTCTTTCAGAATACCCTTTGCATAAGTTATTTTCATCCTATATAGTATATACAGGTTGCATGGACACAAGGGGACATTCCGTGACGTGGAAGAAGACTTCTTTAGTAGTTTTTCTCTTCTTTTTAATCCAATCTACCTGTTCCATCTATTCCTTTCAGAGGCAAGTCATTTCTATTCATGCATGCTGACAATGATAGATTCGATTAGTTTCCTCTTCCACTAATCTCTGCATTATTGGGATGTCACACTCCCTTATTTTTTCCCTTTTTGCAGTTGCACTATGATCACCAAGTGCTTCTCGATTACCTTATTTCTAAAGACACTGGAACGAGTTCTGCGGAGTATATTCTAAGGTGGGGGACTACCAGTCATGTTGCTCATCATTTGTGGTCTGATTTTTTAATTCTGACATCAAATAACTGCTTTTGTTTGGTGTATTATCTATTAATTGGTCCACCATATCATTCCTTGGGTTATTATAGCTTACTATTTTTTGTGAAACTGCCCCTTAGAATGCTTCTCTTGTGTATAGTTTCATCATTCAACATCTAAGGATCCACGTCTGATAATACATTTGTCTTATCATGTACCTATGGCAGGTGCTTGCGCGCTGTATGCGATTCATGGCACACGTTTACTCAATTCTCTTTGGAGGGAAAACCCAAACAGCAGACACGAAAGAGACAGAAGATTTTTATCGATAACCTCAACTGTCAGGCAGAGCAATCACTTAAGTTTACTCGAGAAATACACTTGTCAGCAGATGAGGAATGTAGTGGAGAGTATGGAGACTTCTGCAAACAAGGTGGAATCAAGAGGATGCCTGTCGAAGATGCCAAGGATTGTTTGCTTTCTCTTAAGCATTTTGTGGAGAATCTTCATCGGAAGAATTTGTTTCCATACAATCCTGATGTGCTTCTGAAACGGTGTGTTGCCTCAATTTCTAGATATTCATGTTTAACTGTTGATGTTACTTTTAGGAGATACACTTCCATTTGTGAATCCTGATTGTAGTTTTTTGCTTCTAATTGTTAATAAGTTAATACTACTTTTCTTGGATTGTCTGCCTTGCGCATTGGCTCGTCATAAGAGGAACTCTTGAAAATCTAATCTTGCTTTGATTTGATATTATCTTGCAGTTTAACAAGGTTCGAGGTATTGTGCAGTAATGAGAATGATGACTGATCATTGTGTCATGCATCATGAACCATGGATACATAAGGATCAAGTCAGCTTAGACTTGTAATTGACCGGTATATCAGTTCCCTCTTGACCAAGCGTCATTTTTTGCATTGCATCGGTGAAAAGGAAATTTGGATGCTGATGATGTTTAATGTGCTAAATGTTACAGCAAGTTGAAGTGCCAATTCCTCCATGGAATACCACTACGCGTGATATGATTGCCCAAATAGCCCTCCAAGTCTTATGATTTGTGCGGTTTTATGAGCTCTCCCAGGCTGAGGTAAGATTGACTCTTGAACAGAATAAAACTGTGAAAGCCACTTCCACGATAGAATCTACTATGGTGATATTCTTTCATGGATTCCATGGTTCCTGTCGTTTAATCTTATTGAAGGAAACGATCAATTTCTGCAGTATCAATAACAAAACTGTGTGAAATTTAAATATTAAGTTATCTATTACCAATTGGAGATAGTGAGAGAAGAAGTTTAAAAATGGAGAGGAGGATGGACGTCCAGTAACATTGTTTTATAACATCGATGATCTTGTATGAACATTTTACTTTCTGGGGAGAAAATAAAAGGTCATCATAAAACGTTGTTTAAGGGTCCATTATGATGACCTTTTGCCACTATATGCAGTATGCCAAGAAGGAGAAGCCAGTTAACTCGATGGACATGAAGTTTTTCTTCTGCAACGGGAGTAAGGATACAGCTGTTTTTGTCCTGAGGTAAACAGCCCGCAATTGTTGCACTCCCAACTCCGGTTACTTGCGTCCATTATTTCATTGCTGGAAGTTTACATTTCAACCTTAAGACTGTGGTTCGATCTCTTATATGCCTATCTTTCACACCACAGATATAATTATTATCCAAGGCTTTGAGCTGGTATTAATGTTGATGAGAATGTTACTAAGACATTGCCCTGTCAAGGCTAAATAAAACAGAAATTTACTAATCAAAGAGAATCATGGATCACTTGGTCCAGTTTCCTTTGCATGTGACCCGAAACAAGATTGAACACATGATGGTACATTGAAAATAACCGCGGATGATGTTCTGGTGATTGACACATGTAGGTCGAGTATTCTTCTCTGATCTTTTTAACTTTTCCTTCATCTATCCTTCCAAAATTTTCAAATCCCTAGCCCCATCAAATGCAGAACACACCAAGTATCTGCAAGTAGACTTCAATTGATGAATTTGTTTCAAACGAGGTTTGTGATCAGCCCGAATCTGACTGGGCATACAGATGTTTGAGTTTGATCATAACGTACTAGCTGCGCAGAATGAGGATGAGGCTTTGAATGATGCAGAGACCATTGTGCCTGAGGCGGTAGTGGATGTTCTACCTTTTGCAGCAGATTTCGTAGCCGATATGTGTGGTTTGCAATCTCAGGATGTTGTTAGCTCAATTCTTTCGGAGGCCAAAATGGAAGTTGGTTTTGTGGGGGATGGTACAGCCTGTGCGCAGGCTGTAGCAGAGTGTAGTGTGGCGACTAATCTGCAATTGCCAAAGTTGGGGGCTGATGCAGTTGTCAGAAAAGATGTGCATCTTATATAGTTGCTGCTGTTGCCTCGAACTGCTTCATTTCGCAAGATGTTGAGGTGGGGAATGGCACACTTGAGGTTGGCCCCTCTGATGCTTAACTGAACTTGAACTGCAACCATGATGTTAGAAATGAGGTTTTGATGGTGTTGGAAGAAGAGTGCTTAGTGAACAAGATAACAATTTGTGGAAGTTGTTCTCCAACAATCCGAAAAGGAGAATACAATAAAGACGTCACGAGAAGTTCAAGGAGAATATCCTTGAGAGTTGAGAATACAGCAGTCGCTAGGAAGGATAAGGAGATTATCAACCCCGATCAGGTCAAGCACAAGAATGAGGCGACCTACGTGCAAGGCTACTGGACTCATTAAGATTTCAACAAATAAGCTTACGATTAAAGTGCCGTCAAAGCCTCCTGATGACATCAACTTTGACTCTATTCTGGCTGGAATTGAGAAGCAAGCAAATCTGGAACTCCGACATGCGGAATTAGTGAAGGATACTTGGAATGTTACCATAATGCTCGGATCGACTTGGAAAGCTAGTGCGCACAAATTCTTGATACTCGAAGTTACTTCCTTTATCCAAACTAAGACATTTGACCCTTATTGATTATTTTTACTTTGTTATGGTTAGTGTGGTCCATTTTGATAGTTTTCTTGGAGGGTGTCATTTGGGTTGCTTGCTTGGGTGACTGTATGTTACATCAACGTGGTATGAGGGACTTTGATAGGTAGTCGTTTTTTCTCTCCGTTGTAGTTATCCGATGTAATATCTTACGGTTTTCTTAGAGCAATGATACAATTTTATGGACCTCATGTTATCATCTAGATATTTAGGAGATTCAGATCTAGACTAGGTACCTTATCTTTTAGGGTTTCGGGTTTCTGATTCTACAGACAAGTTTTTGCTGCATTTTTAGAATCACTTGTATCATCAAGATCATGGTATAAATCACACATTCATTGAGTTCTACTTTAAGGCCAGTTTTATATTTCAGAGACTCGAATTTAAAATTTCGTTAGTGAATCTAAACTCATGCTTGAACTAACTCTAATTGGCATGTGTACCGACATTGACATATGGAAAGAAGATGAAAGGAGATTCTGCACGTTTCTCGAGATATACCATCTCCTGTCCAAGCTACTATTTTTTTGATCCGGAAAAGGTTATCCAAGCTCCTTTGGTTCTCGCTGATTCCGTGCCACACATATTTCAGTTCTCACCCTTACCTACCACTATATATATATTTCAGTTCTCACCCTTACCAAACACATATACACACAGTCTCCCTCCCCAGTAGGAGCATTAGCAAGCATTCCACTGATAAGTGATAACCAACATGTCTCGACACTTTGTGTTTGTACACGGGGCGTCGCACGGGGGTTGGTGCTGGTACAAGGTAGCGGCTCAGCTCGAGTCCGCTGGCCACACTGTGACAACTCTGGATATGGCCGCATCGGGGCTGAACCCGAAACATGTCCACGACGTGAACTCGCTGTCGGATTACGCCCAGCCGCTGCTCGACTTCCTGGAGGGCCTGCAACCACCCACGGAGAAGGTGGTCCTGGTCGGACACAGCATGGGCGGGACCAGCATTTGCCTGGCCATGGAGAAATACCCCCACAAGATCTCCGCTGGTGTGTTCCTGGCGGCCATCATGTTGCCTCCTACAAGTGCTACCACCCAACGACTCACGGCTCACCCCCTCAAAAAAACAAAACCACTCACGGCTCATGATATTGCTCACAGGGACGCACATTTGGCTGCGGTTCGTTCCTCTCTTTATATTTTTCGTTGATGCACGACTTAGAATATCAGAAATTGAAAGAAACGTATATAATTATTTCTTGATATTAATGATGTCGGTGTGAAAATTGAACTGCCACGTCAGAATTATACGGTTGATTGTATATTTATTCATCAGCTACAAAATATGTTTCGATTTTGCAGTATCACAAGAGCAACTTTTCTGTTGCGCATTCTAAATACTTGTACGGAGATGGGCCTAACAATGCACCGACAGCTACAATGCAAATGCCCGAGTTTCTCAAATCCAATTATTACCGTCTTTCGCCTCCTGAGGTAATTTTTAACTCTATTGTATACATTGTTTTTTTTAATAACTATTAATGATACGAAATTTCGACATTTGGTCAATTTTATTCAGGATTATGCGCTGGGAAAAAGGCTTTGGAGGTACCTCCCCGTGAAAGCCCAGTTCATGAGCGATTTGGTGCTCACAGAGGAGAATTACGGATCGGTACCTCGAGTTTACATAATTTGTGACCCTGAAACTGCTATGTCGTGGCAACAGCTAATGATCAGCATCTACCCGCCCAAAGAAGTCATCACCTTGCAGGGTTCTGATCACATGGCCATGTTCTCTAAGCCCGACGACCTGGTTTCTAACCTCCAGGTTATTGGAGAAAAATACCCTTGAAAGATCACATCTTTTCTTTATTGTACTTTTTGGTGTTATCCGACTTGAAATTGGATTTGATTAGTTGGTATGATGAGCTTTTGGATATCTATTGGGTATGGCTAAAAATAAAATGGTGTAAGAGGGTGGAGCTTCCTTAATAAGAAGTGCCGGGGACTGGATGCTTCAATGGATTACAAAAGGTTCCACTCGCATTCACAAAATCTTTGCGCTTTTTACAAAAGTGTTTGGAATCGTTCTATTGTTCTGTTGGGCCCACTATTCTGAATTTCTGACCACATCTTTCACATCAATGGTTCTAAGTAAAATAGTTTGTAGCTCAACTGTATAAAATATTATAAATATTTTGGACTTCAAATGTTTAAATCTTCGCAGATATAAATATTTATCTTTAAATAAATCAATATTTTTTAAGAAAATATGATAACTTTAATATTATCATACAATGACCTCATTGAAAACTAACGATGTAATAATTTCAAAGAAACTAAATGAATAACCCAAAAGAAATCACGACTAGAAGAAATCTTAACAATATTTTTGGTTTCGATATCATATGATAATCTTATATTTACGCAACCGCTAAGATGATTCAGGAATATTTTAGGGCAATCCGGGAGAGGCATAGGGAAAGCTCTTGAGGTTTGCTAAGCTTGGCCATGTGATCTGCCCCTTTGATCTCTTCCAATTCTTGGATAGGATAATTCTCAATCATCCACCGTTGGAATTCCTTGGTGGAACGGATCCATACCCTTCCTCCGAGAAATTCATTGACCTCTCCAAGTCGTACAAGAACATGGTCCCTGGCCTCACAGAAGTCTTGACTAGTTCCTGAACCTTTAGATGAAATATAAGTGCAGAACAACAATTAATGTGACGATATAATTGAAAAAGAGAAGAACACACAGCTGGGAAAAGTTGTTGGAGGTAGATTATTTTTTCACAATTATAAACAAATTAACCACATTCATAATTATTAATGTAATAATCTCAACACGTTTTTTAAATATGCACGAATTTTGATTTCATCAACAACATTGTGTCATGCGAGGCACAACATTTGATAATTTAAAGAACCATGGACTAGAACAAGACGGCTTTGCGTGCTACTATTGGTACTGTTATTCCCTAACATTTCTTGTTTCTTAAAGGTCTGAAGTGCCCAAAAACTTGACGAGACTTGCGCATATAAATGTCCTTTGGAAACCCTACGGAGTCCTAGAGATATCCAATTATGTCGCTCGTGGTCCCTTATACTCTCCAGGAAAGAAACGCCAAAGTGGTGGTCCAGGTAAGATTGATCTTTTCCATTTATGATTTATGGACTGACAATTCGTTTTACCACAAGAGACGAAAGTTGTAACTTCAACGTATTTCATGAAGTATATTTATTTCAAAATGGAGCAATACAATTACAAACAATACTACGTCAAATCACAAAGATTTAGAAGTAGATTTAGTCGAGGTATGACAAAATTTTTTTTACTCTTTGGGCCAGACTTCAACCTTTTTTTAATGGATTTGGAGTATGTTAATTTAATTGAATTAAATGATGTATTTTTTCAATTTTATTATTACTAAGGTATATTATAGATTATGAATCTTACAGTACCCTTTTATCCATGAAATATATATTTCTATAATTTTTATCTTTTAACGTGCAATGTATAAAATATTTGAAATTTATTTAAAAATTTATATGCAATATTGAAATTTTACCTAAGAAGTTACCTATCTCTCCTTCATGGCAAGCCCCAAGATGCTTGGTTATCGGATATTGATCCCACTGGCCATGTTTTGTACAGCTATGCATCAACCGTCACAAGCAAGTACACACATTATTCACTAATTGATTTTTGTAGCAGGAGACTTGAGTTTATTAATTTTTTGGGAAAAGTATACATAGGTACCCTGTAGTTTAACCGATTATCATCTGGGTACCATGTAGTTTTTGAACCGTAAAACATGTCCAACTTATTCCAAGTTTTGTCACAGACCGGCCCTAATCTCCGGTCTGCATTTTTTATGAAACAATGCCATTTCGCGTCCTACGTGGCAGTCCACGTGCTTGATTTCTTAAAGAGCTGGAGCTAAAGTGACTTGACAATAAATTTTTATTTTAATACTAAATATTTTAATAAATTTTTAAAAACTTCCCCGACCCTCCCCCCCTCTCCCCCCATCTTCTTCTCCATCTAACCTTAGAACTTGGTGATCTTCCCCGTTCCATCTCCGGTGGAAGACGAAGATGAAATCCCTAATCCTGGCCGTATTATAAAACCTTGGTTAATTACTTAATTAATGTACTCATAACATAACTAGCATAACTCGTCAAGCGATGATAGTGAAATTAATTGAATGCAAAAAGATTAGAAGAGGAGGAATCAAGGGCTGCCATATAATCTGGTTTCTTTGAACCACCATCCACTGAGTTAAACAGTGTATATAAGTTCTTGAATTCCAACCACCAGCCCTAATTAATTCACCAGTGGCACCAATCACAACACGATCCTTATAACGCATTATTCCTTGCTGCAATGCATAGCGTGGTATCCCATCCAAAGTCACCAGTAATGTGCGGATCATTTATTCCATCTTCTCATCGCCTTCATAGATGGATTCCACTTTTTTGGCCACTCTGGAACAACCATTGTGACCGAAGCAATCTCAGCAGCTTCAACCATCCTCGACAGAGCATCCACGACCTTATTTTCTGATCCCTTCTTATACTCAATCTTGAAGTCAAGACCCATTAATCTGGACACTCCTTTCTTTTGTAAGTTTGTGTGAACCTTCTGATCAATCAAATATCATAAACTTTGATGATCGATTCGAATCACAAAAGGACATCCTTCAAGGTAATGTCGCCATTTGGAAATCATAGTTAACACAACCAATAATTCTTTCTCATAAACTGGTAAGCCAGTAATTCGTGGTCCGATGGCCTGACTCAAGTACATTATTGGCCTATCCTGCTGAGACAAAACTACTCTAATTTCGATATTGCTGGCATCAGTCGCCAACGTGAATATCTGCAAAAATCTGGGTATGTAAGCACGGGAGCACTCACCATCAATTCCTTCAAGTTGGAGAATGCTACTGTTGCTCGTTCATCCCAATAAAATCCCTCCTTCTTTAGCATATTAAACAAAGGTCTTGCTGCAGCCGCATAGCCATGGATAAACTTTTTATAATATCCTGTAAGTCCCAAAAAACCATGCAGCTCCTTGATAGATTAAGGCATCGGCCAATGTCGCACCACTTCAACTTTCTTAGGATCAGTTATTACTCCCTCGTCAGATATTATGTGACCAAGATAATCAATTGAACTCACTTTTTGATAGCTCAATGTAGAACAGATCTTGCCTCAGCAGCTAAAATACACTGTCAAGATGAGCCAAATGCTAATGTTCATCGGGATGTACACAAGTATATCATAAAAAAAACTAGAACAAATTTCTGCAAGATTCGAGATAGTGTCTTGTTCATGATAGCTTAGAACATAAGTGGAGCATTTGTTAACCCAAAAGACATCACTCTAAATTTATAGTGGCCATGATGGGTGCAAAAAGATGTCTTATAAATATCATCTTCCTTCATACGGATCTGATGGTATCACGCACTCAAGTCTAGCTTTAAAAATACTCTAGCTCTATTCAACTCATCCAAAAGATTATCTATTATTGGGATCAGATATTTGTTCTTGACTGTTTTATCATTCAATTGTCAATAGTCCATGGACATTCTCCAAGTATCCTCTTTCTTTTTGACCAAAAGTACAGGTGAGGCAAATAGACTTTCACTCTCCCTAATGAAGCCTGATTTCAGAAGAGTAGTAACTTGTGATTCAATTTCTTCTTTCTAAAAATGAGGGTATTTATATGGTCGAATAAGATCGTAGAGGTACCTTGCAACAAAGGAATTTTGTGGTCATAGCTTCGAATTGGAGGCAGAGTGGTAGGTTCTTGAAATAAGTCTTGATATTGGTTCAATAGATTCTTCAACTCATGCTCGAATAAAGTGCCAAAGTCATGACTAAACTCATCCTTAAATTGTAACAACTCCACTCCAGTAGACTTACAGCTTTGTTCCTCACCAACTTCTAACCAAGTCAGCAGCATTACCTCGTGAACTTGAATTTTGTAAATGCCTTGGTTTAAAGAGTTAATTAATAAGCTACTGAGTTTTGCTACACTTTTAGAACCCATACTTTTGGAACCCTTGAGTACAATCTCTTGACCATTATTCTGGATGGTTGCTTTAACCTTCACAAAATCAAATAGGATCGGGTTGTACCCTTGCATCTAATCTGTACCAAGAACAAGATCATAAGTTCTCAATTCCAAGATTTTGCAATTAAATTTGAACCTACTACCACTCATCTCCCATGCCACTTCAGGGCACACTGAACTGCAAGAAATTCGTGAACCATCTGCCAAAAAAATTTTCATACCTGAAGTCTGTAACATATCCAGCTGTAAGTCTTTGACCAACTTGAGATTGATAAATGTCATAGTACTCCCAGTATCTAACAAGATCAAAATAGGTCTATTTTTTATCTTCTCTCTCAACTTCAAAGTTCCACTTCCTAAGCTGCCATTGATCGCGTGCATGGACAGTTCCACGTGATTATGAACTACCTCTTCATCATCCTTGTCACCAACTTTAAGTTCTTCTTCCTCAAGTTCAGCATCCCCCAACGTGTGCAATGCCTCTTTACGTCCCTTACATACCCTACCATGCCCAAGAACCCAAAGAACCCCATAAGTAAAATAGTTTGGGTCCTTAAGTTTAGCATTTCAAGTGTTTGATAAATTGCCTGAGACATTACTTGAACTTGAGTTTACACTCCAAGTGTTCAATATTTTACCTTGCAGCTTAGCCACAATACCATAATTTTGTTGATTGGCTCGTAACACTACACTTTGCTAGTTAGCCTTTTGATCCAACTCGTGCAATTAGGCCTTGACTGTAGCCATACCCAATGTTACCAGTTTGTGAGTCTTCACAAGTGGTTTAATTCTATCAGCCAACCCACTAACGAACAGCTGTACAAAGTAAGGCTCCGAAAGAGAAGGGTTCTCCCTCAATATTAACCTCCTCAATTCCTCAAACTTCCTCACATAATTACCAACACAACCCATCTGATGAAGGTGATTAAACTCTTCTACTACACTAATGAGTGAGTGCAATCCAAACCTGCGACAAAGTTCTTCTCTAAATAACTTTTAACTGACATGCTTAACTTGCAATAGCAAAAAATCGTACTAGATTTCTGCTTCTTCATCTAGATGTAGGCTAGCCATTTCTAACTTTTTACATTCCTCAACTTTGTAAACCAAATTTTTTTTCTCACATCTACGCAACCAAGCCCTAGGGTTTGATGTTGTAAATTATGGAAATTCTAATCGAAGAGATGGTGTACCTTCCTTTCTTGGATACCATTGGGTCAAATTTGATTCCACATGTCCTTTTTTCTCTGTCAAGTCCACCCTTACCAATGATGTGCCCAAGATTCCCCTTTCTTGTCCTTTCAGCCTTAACCACTTATGGATATCTTGTTGTATCAACATGAATTGTTCCTGGGATTTCTCCATTTTCTTGAATCATAACCAAGTCTCCTCCTTATTGCTCGTGAACTCTTCAAGAATGGAAGTGAACTTGTCTTCTATTTTCTTGAATTGATCCTTGACCCTTCTAAACTGCTCATCCATCGAGGCTTTTAAGCGTGTGTCCATGGCACAGGTTATTGCTCTGGTACCAGATGTTACAATTAGTACTCGAACCAAGAAGTAGAAAAGAAAGAAGACGAGAGAGAGAAGATAGAGAGAGAATTGGTATAATGAGAATTGTGTCAATAATAGTTGAATGACAATTACAAAGAATTCAGAGTATTTATTAATAATTCTCCCTGGTTTCCCACTCTACTCTAATGTATGTAACTACTAGTAATCACCCCTTGCTTCCTGCCTAATCTGAGGTGTCAAAGTCCTTCTTGATAACAAATGACCTTCTGCCACATCAATAAGCTCTCCAACTCAGCTTTCTCTAGCCTAACCTATGGATGACAGGTCATTCGCCCCCTTGCACACTAATTATTTGATAAAATGTATGTGACACCCAGGTGGGTATAGCTAGGAGAGCTGTGGTGGAGCACGTGCCAGTTAGGATGGTTGAGATCATCGCATGCGGGGCGATTACCAGGTTTGAGAAGGGCCTCATCGATGATAGATCGGTTCACTCGACCTCACTTCTATCAGAGATGCTCTAGCTCCCTCAAAGAGACGATACTCTACTTCTGGGTAGGGCAACGAGAATGGCTACTCTCCGAAGAGGAGGAAGACAGCAGCGAGAACAACCTCGAGTTGCAACGATGACAGTGTCAATTACAAGGGGACTCATTGGCCGGAGATAAGCATGGGTTAAGAATTAGGAGAGAGTAGCTGGTGATCGGTTGTCAGTTGGGGTCGCAGTCACCCATGGTTTTGGGTTACGGATTTCAGAGGGGAAGAGGAATGGGAAAGGTTGTACGGAGAAGAAGATGGGGGGTGGGGGTCGGGGAAGTTTTTAAAAAATTATTAAACTATTTAGTATTAAAATAGAAATTTATCGTCAAGCCACTTCAGCTCTAGCTCTTTACAAAATCAAGCACGTGGACGGCCACGTTAGACGCAAACTGTCATCGTTTCGTAAAAAAAAATGCGTAACGGAGATCGGGATCGGTTCGTGACGAAAATTGGAATAAATTGGACCTGTTTTCTGGTTCAAAACTACATTGTACTCAAGTGATAATCGGTGAAACCACATGGTATCTATGTGTACTTTTTCCTAATTTTTTTAATGAATTCGAGCCTTGTAAAAGATCGTTTTCTAAATAAAATCCGACATTATTTCATGGGCAAGGCATAGAAGGGCATTTCGTGTTTGGAGGGGAAAACTGTGAATAGGAACCAACAATATTTACAAGGTGGAAAGCTTACCACTTGTTTTCCTAAGGATCAATCATTCTTTCCGTATACCATTTTATCTGCAGAAGGCCACCCAGCCCCACTTGATATGTACATATTTCAAGTGGTCATGACAACGGTAACTGATTTTTTACTTGAGAGGAATATCTGTTTTGAGCATGGTCGGATGGCCCGTCTGTAGCATTCTTTTGATCATGTCCATCCCGAACGCCGAATCCGAGGATCTGAATAATGTAACATAGCATTAACTCAGCAGTCTAATAATGAGCTTCAGTAAAATTTCGTAACACAGAGATAACGACGCAGTACTTTTCTCATTAACAGAACATGATCATGAGCCACGAGACAAGGTCGGAAAATAACTACAGACAATGGCTTCTATTCTTGTTGTTTTGGGTCTGGAACACACACAATGTAACATGCTATCTACTTATTCGAACTGCACGACTTAACAAACAAAATTAACCCTAACATAAAAAAAACCCGAACATCGAAACACAAACAACCGAATTCTCATCTTCAACAGGACCAAACCACACCGAGACACTCGAAAACAAGACTCACGTAGGTAATAATCTCCAAGAATTCCAAACCGACATCCTTGGGCCGAACAAACCCCAATGCCCAAGGGAACAGAGTCATTCGATAAAAGCACCCGCCTTTAAGCTCGCCCATCGTCAAGGCACCCACTTTGTGGTCAATTGGGCCCAAGTGTTAGCCCAATGGGCTGCTTGATGTCGAAATAACTTTTATAGAGGCCCTGCATAGGCTGGAAAGAGATGGCCCATTAAAAACCTTCGAACCCGTCGAGAGCAATGTGCTTCAATGACAAGTGTTTTGACCAAGTCTCGAGTTAGTTATTCAATCTCATCTGATGAGAATTTATATTTCGTTAAGATTTTAACACTTGGTAGTTTGCATCGAAAATTTTGAATATTCATAAATTAGTTGATTAAATAAATATTTGGACATTCAATAATCTCGTCCATGGAATGATTAATTTAGTTAAGATCTGGATACTCATTATTTTTTAGGGAAAAAATTATCTTTAATCGATTTAGTTAAAATGTGATACAAATATCCAATAATTTCAAATAACAACCACCATTACCCGTAGATTAGACTGCAACATAGTTAATCACGTTCATAAAATCAAACGGCAAACCATTACAAATTTTTTTCATCTAAATTTATGAATGGCATCGCGTGACACGTTCACATCTTTTAAAGACCAAAGTATAGTTTTTCATAATTTAATATTTCCTACGCTGGATTACATGCATGCCCTCCTTTTAACAAAAGATTACATGCATTTCCCATGACGGCTGGGATCTTCAATGTAGATTTCAATGTTACAATTTTCCTCGTTAAGGTATCCAGGACAAAAAAATAGGATTATTTAATTGGTAATCCTGCTTACACAAAAATCGTAAACTGGATAACTGCCGGGAATTAAAATTATTGAGAAAATTATCTGTAAATTGAGACCTGAGAGATAGTAAAATTTCAGGTGACAAAGTAGCTGTCACCATCATCAGTTCCGAGAAACCAAGTGAAAATTCCTTTAATCCAGTACTCCAATAAGAAACAACCCACATGCCGTGTTTGTCCCACAGACATGATCTTTGCCCCCTGCGACCAGGATCTTGTAGCTTTACTCGGGTTTTAACTTTTAAGGCCGTTCATTGGAATTCTCATTCTCATTATTTGAGGTTTCGTTTGGAATATCTAGTTATTCAGTGAAAATAAGCAAACAATTATTTTAACTTAATCAGATTTTCAATTCGAGTAATTGGGAATGCAGTGTTATTAAATGTTTTGAGGAGAATTTTAACACTTTTCAAAAATATTATTCATTTCAAATTTAAATTAATTGACCTAATAAACCGAATAACAAATAATTAAAAAAAATCAAGCAAACCATCCATTTACAGTAGCTTATTGGTGTTTGTAATTAATTGCAAGTGGAGTTAACTGATGGAAAATTGTGAACATTAGTTTATACTTTGCAATTCTTTTTTCTTTTTTAAATAGGAAAGTTAAATGACATTGAAAAAACAACGACAACAATTACAATGGTAGAAATTGGTGTTATTCAGTTATCCGAGAGAGGGAAGATAAATTGAAGTGGAGCGGTCAACATTATTTAAAAGTGGGAAAAATGACCCACAAAAATTGCATTATTGAAACTGGAAAAAAGGAAATCCCCCATGATACAAATTGGTGTTTTTCAAGCAACAACGAGAGTGACCCATCTTCATTTCCTCATCACATCAACCCATTAGTGAGGGATATAGAGAGAGAGAGAGAGAGAGAGAGAGAGAGAGAGAGAGAGAGAGAGATATGTGAGAAACCCTAGAAAAAGCAGAATTGCCGTGTGAGGGGGATGCAGGAATTGGGTCCATATAAGAATGTGGGAGTGCATCAAATGTCATTCTCATGCATGGCAGTGTCTTGTCTTATCCTATCTTTCCAATTTTAATTCATTAATTGGTCATTTTATACCTAGTGCAATATAAATAATGGAGATTGTAAACTTCATCCCACATTCTCTATTGTCCAAATTAATTACATTTTCCTCGTAGTCCAACCATCTTCTAAATTTTAGAATCGTCCTTAGTATCGGGTCGTTGGTCGACCAAAACGTTTTTAAAAATAGTCGATGCAAATTAATCTTATTTTTAAATCTTATGAATGTTAAAATTACCATTGTAAAAATTGCCGTCTGTTATTCAAGAATTAAAACAATATAGTAAAGGACGTTGATACATTATTATTAACCGTGGACCGGTCAATGGAAATGAAATTTTTTGAACACAGAGAATATTGGAAGTTGGAGCAATTCTGTTAACGTTGTGAAAAACAAGGCAGGAGCCCAAAGGACTACGCTCCGAGGCGGGATAAACAGAAAATATGCAGAGAGCCCGAGAATTTTTTAAGAAGAGAAATACAAACACACCATAAGAAGAAACCGGATGGAACATGACAATCAAACCGAAGGTAGCAGAGAGACATGGGTGGAAAAAAATAATGGACGGAAGAAATACTACGAGAATCGAATAGTCAAAGCAAAATCTGACAGATAAAAAATGACTAAGATCATCCACAGTGAATGAGTGGTATAATGATCACAATTAAATGAAATAACTGAAGTGCATGTTTAGAAAAATCTGAATCCAATTAGAGGTGATGATATCACAGATCTGTGTGCACGATGCTGTTCTAGAATTTAGTTATTAACATTTAGTAAAAAATGTAGTTATATGT
Organism: Hypericum perforatum; assembly: GCA_012979155.1. NCBI lineage: Eukaryota > Viridiplantae > Streptophyta > Magnoliopsida > Malpighiales > Hypericaceae > Hypericum > Hypericum perforatum. The sequence continues at coordinate 672,979 of SOPF01028392.1, read as the reverse complement.
TAAAATACTAACATATTGTCCATCTGGAAAAGAGATTGGTATAATATTTTATTTATTTATTTAATTCGGGATTTGAATCAAAATAATTCATTTTCAGCAATACAATTCAATTAAATTGTTGACGTGCAGAAATTACATTCCCATGATCTTCTAAACACAATTTTATTTGGCAAGCCCAAAATTTCTCCACCTTACACTAACAACATATGGAGGAAGAATCAAATTAGAAATTGATAGAAAAATCAGGATATGGGCTCGTGTGAATAAGAAACATAAAATATCTATTCTATTGATATTATCAACTATGGGTTTAAATCTACGAGAAATTCTATAAAATATTTCTTAACATGAGAATTTCTTATCTTTCCTAAATACCAAGTTAAAAAACATTGGGTCAAAAGAAAATGCCATTTTGAAATTTTATCAACAATTTGTTTGTGTAGGCAGAGATTCTATTTTTTTGAATACTTATGTACGGAATTGCAAAATAAATTTTTTCATCAAAAATGTGAATTAGGAAAGATTGGTTAACTAAATATGAATCAGAGATTGTATCTTGGTATAACCACTGGCAATACATTTTTGTTGAGATATATTGTCAACGATTCGATCGATCTTTTGATTGAAATGAAATTTGGAATGAGTACATTTGACTTTATGACTCATTTTCCCCCAATCCAAGAATGGCTCATCAATAAGCTAGATTGGAATATCCTATCTCTAGACTTCATTCACCAATAGAGGTGTGGAGTGTGCAAATTCGGTATTTAAATTTTTGACTTTACAACTAACAAAGAAGAGTATTTGAACAATCCAAAAAGCTATACATTTTAAAAAAAGACATGTTAATTTTTGAGATTGAAGACAATATTCAAACAATACGGTTTTTAGTAAATTCGTTATCCTAAAATTAAGATGCATTTTTTATCGCAAATATTCACTTGCCGCATACAATATCTCAATGGATTGTCGTAATTTTCTATTGCGTGCACATTTTCATAACTATAGTAGTTTTCAAAAAATAAATTTTGTTCAATATCTTGGACTAACCACCCCTTAGAAGTTAGTGTTAAAAAATCATCAATTACTATCTTGGACTAACCACCCCTTAGAAGTTAGTGTTAAAAAATCATCAATTACTAATGAAATGGATGTAGCAGTGCCTTGCTTAAAACCTACGGTCTTTACTTGATCTAGGATATTTGATGTATATGCCAATCCAAAGTGATCCACATAAAAGACATGCATAACCCAATATCATCATAATTACGTGCATCATTAACCACTAAAATTAGAAAATTGGTACTAAGTTTTCAAATGGATACATGTAAGTTAAAAGATTCGATGTAGTTTTGCATATACAAAGTACTGGAAAGTTATTGCACTTACATTTTTTTAGGTTTTTCAAAATTAAAATAGGGACCCATATGAATAAAACAAAACACAAAGGAAAAAAGATTTAATGATTCATATGAATCACTTAATAGTAAATGTCCCGAAAAAAAGCTAACGAGTAATTACTCATCTTGTTATACATAAAAGAAAAATAATTAACTGCGAATCATGTACGTACTACATATATGATACGATATGGTTCTGCGTCACTCCCTAAAGTCCTTAAAAAAAGGGAAAATGAATCAAATAATTGGAGGTTTGGTGCCCCCCGAGTAAGGTAGTCTAAGCATAGCTCGCGTCGTTTTCCGGCCGCTGCCATTCACAGCTGCTGACTGCAACAATTCCCTGTCCCGGAGGCTCTTCCTGACGGCACGCGCGCTCAGGTTTTTGTATCAAGTGTCATGTATTGCTAAATCTACCAGAGTTCGAAGAATATTAGGTCATATTTAGAAAATAATCTATCCGAAATAGACGTGGTCAAAGTGATCCATTATTTACCTTGTACGGGACCGAATTCAGTAATGTTGGGCTCCCAAAATAATAGTCCGGACAATGTGAAAATGCCAGTGACATGCCATTTTTGTAATAATGATTTTGCAGGGGGGAATTACGTAATTTATTATCGTTGTACTAGGAAAAACTATTGTAAGTGCATGATGCACTATTATATCTCTCATTGTGCACCATTGTATATTTGTATTTGTATAGCCCTAAACATGAAATCCTAATAATGCCCCTCAATCCAAATTAGTGGATCTGTGATGTAGGATTAAACACGTGGCACGCCCTCCTCACTCAACGACCTAGAATAATAACCTGGATGGTGATACCCACCATATTAGTAGTAGCACCCAATCCAACCTCTTTGTATAGATTCAAATTAAAGGTTAATTTAGATGTGTATGAACACCGAAATCCTCAATGAGAACAAACTTAATCATTCTACATTGACAATTCAAAAATAGTTATTCGGATTTCATCGTAGGTCCACAACCTACTTAGGGGTCCCGCGCACTAATCGAGTCAAGGACATTTAGTCGTTCATGATCTTAAAACAAATGATATATTAGGGGGTAGATTATCAGAGAATCTCACTAATTTGACATTAGCCACCATTAACCCCAATTATCTTCTAATGCAAGTGATAAGATCGAACCGCTATAATCAATAATCTCCACCCACTGAAAGTAATAATTGACAAATGGTTCCACCAGTAAGAAATATGTAGACCCCTGTTGATGCTGACCCCTTTTTTATCCTCTCATATTCAGAGTGGAATATTCTTGGATTATATATAAGAATTATTCTTCTACTAGTATTTTCTATACTAAAACTCTAATCCAATATCTTCATAAGCACTTGACCAAAATATCTTCATACGACCCCTATTCGTCTAGAGCGTGAAAATAATAACGCACATGTGAAACATTAGCTTTAACAACCATTATCACAATAATGATCCGAATGTGAACCACGCACGATGGGTTCTCACTTATGGTCATATCGTAATTCACCCAAAGGGAAAGCAGACAGGATGGCAGAGCCAAGAACCTTTTAGCCCTAATATTTTGAACCCGTAATCATGATTTTGAACACCTTTATCGTTAAAGACGAGATTTATAATGAGGTCTTCACAGTGAAAATGTAGTTCATTTTGCTGAGAGTGCGTTTTAGCTTGGGGGGTTTTTGCTGGTTGTTTGTTTGCGTCCAGATTGTTATCTTGTGCAATCAGTTACGCTTGTGGGAGCTTTTACTTAGAATTTTTCAGAGATATTGTAACGAATAGAAGATATGAGTTTTCCGCTAGTAAGTTGTATTTATGATGTGAAGCAATACAATTCCTACCTTTAAAATACAAACAATATCTTATGTGAAGAAACAAAAGACCCCAACATGGATTATTACCTTGGAAATATTGTTGATTAACTTTAATGATTGATTACTTTGGTGTACACGGAGTAATTTACGTGCCTGATTGATTGATTATAGTCATATAGAATAGTAGATTCTAGATTAGTACCATCATTATATATTGGACCCGGTCCCATTAGAATTTTAGGGTGAGATCACGAAACACGAGAAATTGCATGACAAGAACAAGGAAAGAGACATTCACTTCCCACTAAAATCCACCAACAGCAAAATTCCAAAACCACTGCCTATATTCCAATTGTTAATTAATTTTAGTTGGACTATATATAAATAGTGGCCGCCTTTCTAAATGTACGTCTATATTAGAGGGCCACATAACTACCCTCTCTATTCCCTTTACACCCAAGAAACAAAAAATAGCCAAGGGACAATTCATTTCTTTAGTCGCCATACCTACACCCACTAAGAGATTAGATTACTCATAGTTAATGCAATAAATACAAATCTAAATCTACTTTTCTCCATTCTTCCCCTTTAGCTTTTCCACTACCAACCCAAAAAAGAGTTGCCCATCTCCATTTCTTTGGTTGTGGATCCACTAAAAGAGATGATCCAAGAGCAACTAGGACCAGATGGTGGGATAAGTGGAGGAGAGAGGAGGTCAATTCCCTTCAATGGAGCTCATCATGTCTCCCTTTCTTCCTCTCTTTCCCCATCTAATTCTTCTTCCTCTGCTGCACAAGCTACTAATTCCGCTACGACCGCGACCAAATCTGCCTCTTCGACTGCGGAGAAGCTCAGGTGCCCTAGATGCGACTCCTCGAACACCAAGTTCTGCTACTACAACAACTACAACCTCACTCAGCCCCGCTACTTCTGCAAGACATGTCGCCGATACTGGACGAAAGGCGGTGCGCTAAGGAATGTACCCATTGGAGGCGGTTGCAGGAAGAACAGGGCCCCGTCTAGCGTGCCACCTTCGGGCGCGAAGTCGACCGCCAACAACCAGATCAAAACTATGGCGTGTGAGATCGGAAGGTCGGGGTTTGATCATATCTATGAGCTTCCTTCAAGCCCTATCATGTGGGCTACACCTCATCAGAACAGCTCTCACCTTCTCTCTTTGCTCCGAGCTGGAACCGCACAAAACCCTAACCCTAACCCTAGCTATCTCCTGGCCGGTACCTCTTTAAAGGAAGAAGGCGGGTTTATGGGTGCACAGGTCCTCACCGACCGAACACTGGGATTTACCGGAGGAGCCCTAGGAGCCACCGGGAGAGCCCTAGGGTTGGACCAGCTGGGTCAGGTCGCTAACCCTATGTGGAGAACCAATCAACAACAACAACAAAACGGAGGGGCCATGGTTGATGACCAGAACTCAGCATTTCAACAGCTGTACCAGAGGCTAAGATCGTCACCTGGCTACTACACTGACACCTCTTTGTCTCCTATGGTACTTACCAATGCTGCTTCTTCCTCCTCGGTCCTTGCATTGGATTCGGCTTCGGTAGTTGGCGGGGATCACCACCTCGGGTTTTGGAACCCGTCGTGCTCGTGGTCGGACCTCCCGACCGCGGCTAATGGTGCATATCACAACTGAGGTTACCTTTTTTGCTTCCATCTTATAATCTGGTTTGCTTCTAATGCCAGTTATGGTGATATTGGGATTTGGTATAGGAACCAGTTCAGTTATTTATGCGTTTTTGTGTGATTTCTTTTGGGTGTGTTTAGCTTGTAAGGATAGGTATTCTACCTACTTGAGAAATTGGAGATATGATATTTACCCCGAATCTAAACCTAAATAATATATTAACTTGAGGTTGCTAGTTATTAATCTTGATCAATTGTATGAAATGGTTATGCACCTCTTTTATGTTAATTGGATTGGTCAAATAAAGAACGATTTGTAAAGTAATTCCGGAGTTCGAAATAGATGCATGGAATTTTCAATAAATGAATAAATCCTACTAGAGCAGGAACAAGGATACCAATGAGATCTGCAGGCATCTATTTACTAGCATATAGTATAATTAATTAGGGCCAGCCGTATGTGGCAGGATTATTAAAAATAAAGCAACTAGTTGATTGGAGTTTATCGTCTTGGGTACAGATGTTCGAATTCAGTCCCTCACCTAAACCCAAAAATTTATCGAAAGGAGTTAGTACAAGGTTCCTATAGTATTCAAACCCTAAATACTACATATTAAAAAACCTAGAAATTTAAAAGCACATCAAAGCTCTTCTTTTTGTGAAGGATGCTAGCTGCAGGTAGTTTGCTTGGTATTTTTTTTGAAGGATATAGTACTATATTAGATAAAATGCGAATCTCGTTTAGTTGCCCTCGTGCTTTCTTACCAGAAAGTGTTGGGTGAAGTGTCAATAGCAGCCTTTTGGAAAGAGTTCAGCTGGACAGGATTTTGAGCCCCTCTCGCAGTCTGTTAAAGGAAGGATTGATTCCCCATGCAGCCTTAAGTTAAAGGCTTGTTCTTCGAATGATGATCCCTTAATTATTTTGTTATACATTATTTTTGAACACTTTCAAAATAATAATATCTTTAGAAAATAAAGTTCTAGAAATTAATTTGTTATATGCATGAATTTAGGATCAATTTGTTAGGAAAATAGATCGAAACGACCACACATTATACACAATTGTTTTCTTGGAAAAGTAGAATTATATTTCTCCAAAATAATATAGTTACATCATTAATAATACATGTGTGCTAAGAAGTACTAGCGATATACAACTAGCAAATTCACGAGTGATTTGCCTAAATCTTTCACTAAAACTGATTACCTTATACCAAAGTAAGATAGAAAATTTCTATCCCGGAAAAAACCTAAGAGCAAAGAAGAGTTCACTATGTGAATCAAACTGATATAACGTACAATATTTCTTGAGAGAATTTAATAATCTCCCGACTCTCAGCTGATAAAATGTTGACATAGGTGATAGGTCCACAATATTTTCTGATAAGTTAGACATCGGTCAATATATATGATTTCACTAATTTTACCGTGTACATATACGAATGAGGAATCTGTGTGCTATGATTTACGTGTAATGATTTTGGAAAATCAGATGTAAAATTTTACCTAAAATCTGGCATGTGTGAATTTGAAATGTCAAATGTAGAAAATCAGTGTCTAACTATAAAAAGAGATGTATAACCCTCGGAGGATCATTATGTCGTAATATATTTTTCATTCTTATGCTCGTCCTATATATATATACACACGAATAATCTAATGGTCCCATCTCAAGGTCTAATAACCTAATTTGGAGCAAATGTCCAATAAAATTGTTACGAAACAAATTATGCCATTATAATTCAAAAGATCTGGGTGAAACCCATCAAACAATAACAAAACAGATGATGAATTAAACAAACTAAAATCTCCGAACAAGGAGAATTTGACTTCCATTCACTCTAGGCAATTAATTCCCCTACTACTCTGTCTTCTTTTCTCCTCACAGTCACCCCCTCGTAACTGATCGAAAAAGCGAAAATAGAAAAGACAGATCCAAAAGATGAAGATACCAAAATGAATTGGGATATAATAAGCCGGATCTAGGAGGCTAATTAAAGTTGAAACAATAATAATTCTATGGTGGGGTGGCCAATCCACAGAATAATGCATTGGTAGGCATGTTGTTCTCGGTCAAAAGGCTTGGCTCGTTGTTCGACACTCTAATATACAATTCCTGGCCCTTGTATCGCCTATCCCAATGCGCTGACCTCAGGTTCCACATCCCCTTATTGTCCAGCGACACCAATATCGCCGTCCACGAGTAGGGATACACCTGTTTAATTATGCATCAATTAAAATTCTAATGGACCGTCTAAAACACTAAAACCAAATTAAACGATTAGTACCTGAACCGTGTGTCTAGTTACGGCATCGATCATGTTGTAGCGTCTCCTCATTTTCGGTGTCCACATCTCCTTACGTCGAGGAGCATATCTGTGATTTTCGGCGTAGATAATTACGAATTGGATACGAAAATTCTAACGAAAAAAATTACGAAGTGGATAAAAAGGTGACATACGCGGCGACGTAGAAGTTGGATCCATCAAGATGCCAAGTGAGGACGCTCTTCTCGGTATTGTAGAATACAATCTCCAAGAAGTCATGGAGCTCGGTTCCGATCACGGATGTCCCGTAACGAGGCGGCGCACCGTCGACGGGCATGTCCGGGATAGAGTTGAGGGTGAAGACGCCGGAGATGTTCCTCCAGTCGGCGAGCTTCAACGGAGTCGAAGGGTTCACGTAGGACACACCGTTAACGGTGTAACGTTGCTTCCCGCCTATAACTTCGGGCTTGTTGGATAGGACGATGGTCCTCGTGATTGGGATGGTTGCGTAGTGGTACGAGCCCTGTGGGTTCGGCCTCGCTGCGTTCGCTGTTAAATTCGTCCTGCAAAAATTTTTACCTCAGTAAAAAAGGCCAGTGGGATTTCGTCATGAATTTTTTATAAATCAACGAGTTTCTTGTAATCTAATTTATCCGAAGATTTCCGCAAATATGAAATTTATGAGAAGTTTGAATATCATTAACTAGAACAAATATCAGTTTTTTTTTGTTGTTGCAATATTATGAGAATTGTTAGATCAACTATTGTTTAATTGATTAACGCTCCCTAGGTGAAATATCAACAAATTCAATGGTCGGTGAGTCGATTTGCTTCCCTTCTGAAATGGAAAAATCTTGATTATAAAAGAAATAAATCTTAAAATCATCTTAAACTCTAGATTTATACTAATCCGAATAATTTTGTTCAAAAAAAAATTTTGTTCAACCGATGAGTTTATTAAGTTATATCGGTCAATCAAGGCTAAATTGTCTAAAAGTATTATTTTTTTCTAAATTAGAAGTGATTTTGATATTTATAAATTATAAATTTTACAATAAAATTATTATCTAGCGATCGGGATTTAAAATATATTGGTTATTCATTTACCTGAACGTTCTGGCTTGCTTCATGGACCAGTGAACTTGGGCCGAAGTTGGGCCGATGGGCAGCGAGTACGACGGAGGGGTGTTGGATCCAGCGTAGCGTAAGATGGCGGTGGTCTGGAGCGTCTTGGGCTTAGTGAAGCGGGTCGACGCCACGATGAGGTAGTCCTTCGCCGTCGCGCTCAACGTCACCAAAACGGCGACGGACTGGCCCACGTGTACGTCGATCGAGTCGTACGACTCCTGCAGCGTGTGGGTCCCTTCGACCTCGACGACGGTCATCGAGTGGCCTTGTACCCTCACGTTTATGGATTTCGAAATTCCCACGTTGCTGAACCTTAGCTTATACGTTTTCCCTGGAAATGGGTTCATGTACATAAATATAAATATGATTTGGCATACGAAATAATTATAATTTTATCAAATGTTAATTTTATGACTTGTATAACCTCTCGATAAAAATTTCAAGAATATTTACACTAAATATACCATAATTGAGGCACAAAAACAAGATAAACAGGTGTCAGAGCTAAACACTAATAAACAATAGCTAGTACAACTCTTAAGTTTTTAGTTAAAGATAAATACTCAAATATTATCAATTTAAGTTGAAAGGCCATCATATATTTAACTCGAAGAATTGCGGGAGATGTGTTGTTTACCTTTTGTTCCGGTGAATACATTCACATTTTGAGTGCGCCCATTTATGAGAAGATCGTCCGGGAAAGGAAGGGGAAGGCCCTGGTCCAGTTTCTGCTCTAATACCTGTAAAATCCGGATCGTCGATGAGCATTCGAAAGAAAAAAAATGGAAATTCGGGTTCGACCTCAAGATTACATTAACAAAATAGTCGTATTCGAATTCAAACCGAATCAAAGTTATTCCAGTTGCGCAACATATGAATAATTCATTTCGGACTCCGGATTATTCACACAAATATTACACGTACAAGAACAAAAAAAAAATACCTTAAAGTCGGTACTGTACCATTCACCAACCAGCAAGGTGAATTCCTCGTCCGGGATGGGGTACGGAATAGGAATAACGGACCTAGACTGAATGTTTAGGGCTCCGAATGCTCCGGCGACTTTGTGCATCTGAGTTGAAGGGTAGTACGTGAATGTTCCGATCTGGTCCTTGGTCTGAAAATGGTAAGTGAAATTGGTTCCGGGGAGGATTGGGCAATTTGTACCCAACACACCGTCTTGCCATGAGTTCTTCCTCTGCTGGATCCCGCCCCTAATTTAAGATAATCAGTTAGATTAATCTTCGAATTTCGATCTGCGAATGGTTGTGTTGGTCGAACTCGTCGTATAATCAAGACATTGTATTTAGTAGAATCAAACAGCAGTTGAAGGTGTCTCGAGTTAATCCATTACGTAAATTTGATAGTCTTTATGTACCGTTTTGGTGATTGAGTATAACACAAGGCAAAAGAGTTAATAAAATCTCTTATCTACTTTTAAAATGAATTTGTTTTCATCATTTTTTCATTCTAGATTATTTCGAATAAAATTCGTTACACCTCCGAAGTTTGAATTCTGGTCTATGCAAGTCATTCACAGGCGTATAACAAAATTGTAAATTATAAATATAAGAAATGAATGTCGAATCCAAAATTTTAAACTAGTACTAACCATGTAATGAGGAAAGGCTCGTCTAATTCATTGAAAACATTGACGATGATATTGTCGTTGGTAACACAGTCAATAGTGGGACCAGGGAACTGTCCGTTGATAAGAATTCCCTGCGATTAACAAATAACCATTTTAGAAAGCAATTTAGTCAGAGTAAAATTGAAAAAAAGAGAAATTTTACAGTTTTTTGCAATTAGTAAGATCTTGTAATTTATTAATTAAAATAAGCTGAGTACTTAGAGGCCCTACCCTTTGAGGGGTTCCACGAGGAGTAATAATCCCATAAGTGATCTTCCAGTTGTAGAATCTATACGGGTCTTCAGCTTGTACCCAATTAGCATACAGAAGAGCAGATAGTCCAAGGTAAAAATACAGGAGATTTGCCTGCCTCATTCTCTATATATTCTTTAGATTCCTGCACAGAGAAGACGCATTGCGTGTCAACATTTAAAAATTTATATCGAAACGAAAAAAATTGAGATTTGATTATCTAGAGTTATAGAAAAGCTTCCCCACATTATCAAAAAGAAAAGCTTCCCCGAAAAAATAGAGACCATAAGAGGACATGACTACTTGATAAATCTTATATGATATTATATTATAATTTTCATATATAATTCAAAATGTTAAAATTTCGATAAATAGATTTTTCATACTCATAAACAAAACTATCACAATCACAGGTATTGGTACAATAATCACAACTTATGATACACACAAGTTGAAGAGATTTTTTTTATCCTTTCGTTGGAGAGATAAAGAAGGACGCATGAGACGAAGAAGAGATTATACCCAAGAAATTGCACTGAATGGATACACTGGGGCAGCACCAATTTACTTGTAGTGACACCCTCTAGACCTAATGGGCTTACTTAAGTTTCTTATATAAAGCAACTAGCCAACGATCATAATCAATTACTTAATTAATAATGCAAAGGGTATAGATCCTGAATAGTGCCTCGTTGCCAACCGTATGTGGCGGACGAGACCATTAATAAAGCCTAGATCGGTCACCGCGTATTTCATGCTTAGAATATTAATTATAATCTATAGAACTTTGATATAAAGACATTTTTGCTTCACTCACAAACTTTAACTCTATTACAACATCACAAGTTGTGAATTTGACTGAAATGTGTGAAAATTCTACTTTTTGGGTTGGATATGCAATTAAACATGATTTTTCTGTAGAAAATAAAATTTTACATATGATTATACTTGCAAGGGTTTGAACATCAAGTTTCTTAATCTATTAATAACTTGTGCCATTAGGCTAAATGATTTTAGGTGAAAATTGTGTTCTACCTAGTAGAATAAACTAGAATGATAGTGTGACACATTATTATTCATAAGAATCACTATTTCATCCAATGTGTTGAGATTAGTGAATCTTAAATTGAGAGTGTGATAGTTGTTTTAAATTTGGTTCGACTTATTAGTAATAAAGTTTTTAGAAATATAATGGATACACGATCCGGGTGGGAAACATCTATGGCAGGTTGGTTTCTCCTAGACGTCGGTGGGAATAGAATTCGGAGGTGGCGGGAAAGAAAAGAATTGCAATAATTAAGAAACGGGTTCGGAAGTTGCTTATTAGCGGGAGCGGCGCATCCGAAGGCGGATCAACATTGATTGCTGGTAAGTGAACCCTTTTGCAAGAAATTTAGGAAAGTGGGCGTAATAAATGTTAGAATGTGACAATGTATTAACTAATGTTTTCCTAAGCTCGGACATATAAATTACGATTACGATCAACATGGATTTTGAATTCGGTATAGTATGCTTATTAGATTACAATATTGTGCTGGGTCTTCTTCGAATCGATAGATAAGCAAGGGGAATTATTAATTAGCTGATCTAACAACTTAAACAAATAGATGATATTTTCATCTTTTAAAAATAAAATAAGAAACATAGAGAGAAAAGAGAGTACGAAAAAGGAGAAAGAAGGAGAAGTCAGATTTCCAGCGAAAGAATTGAATAGAACACTGGAAAGTTCTCCCTAATGATAGAATAGAGTACAATGAAATTAGATCTCGACCTAAACCTCATCACAATTACTCGGTAGGAGACCTCGACTTCACTGACATCTCCATCAATAAGAATAAGTTAGGGACCTCAGTCCCACTCTCCGTGACTAGAGGTGAGCATTCATGATATTTTGATCCCAATCCTGAATCCCTTGAATACTGAATAGCCAAAAACGTCATCCCGATCCTATACCCTTTTTTTGGGATAATCCCGATCTCAAATTAAAATTTTGGGATAATCCCAAAATTTCCAAAAATACCAAAATTTTCAATAAATAAATCTGACTTAGTTTCATGGAGTCAAATCACACACAAACTAGAATTGTAGTCTAACTCAAAAATATATTCCTAAAGATATATACGGTTACAACATCAAAAGTTCTAACAAACACAAATTCAAATTATAACCATTTGTCAAATTTGTTAATCGAAGACAAGGAGAAGAGAAGAAGAGACTTTTGCTGGATCCCTGGTTTTTGTTGTCGTGACAAAGAGAGGGGCAGAGTACTGAGGCTGTGTAACTTAAATCAAGAGGGTTGAGGTTGTAACTTTTATATATATATAAAATTATAATTTAGTAATAAATATTTTGGTATTTTGATAAAATCCTGTTCCAAATTGATACCGAGTAACAAAATTCTCAATTTTTTTGAAAAACTCTTGTCGAATAAAATTTCGATCCCAAAATTCCGAATATCAAAAAAATGAGATTCATGAAATCGCGATCCCATTTGCACACCCTTATTCATGACTCTTTCAACGACAAAATCATCGTCAACTATCTAGGGTAGCCACTGGGAGGATCATAGCAGTGGAGGATGTGTTCTCTTCTTTGTGAAAATGAAAGATCTAGGTGGATACTTGAGAACCACACATTAGACATCACCATTTTCTTTGTGGCTTGCTGACAATGGACTTGTGATTTATCAATGAATATGTTGTCAATCTTATCAATAGTCTATAAATTATATTCAACAGTTTGCAAGTTATTCTTAGTGATTTGTTCGATTACATCAAATTATTTAGCTATTATATTGAATGGCTTACATGGTTACATTAATTAGTTTTTTTTGTTATATTCGATAGTTTACCTAGTTATATCAAATAGTATGCCATGTTAAATAATTAATTTGATACTATTTTTTATAATTTGTTATATATATTTAATTAAATAGACTATACTATTGAATCAAACTAATCAAATTATTCAATCAAATAGATTAAATTATTAAATTAATTAGACCAAATTATTGAATTAAATGTACTAAACTATTGAATCAAACAAACCAGACTATTAAATTAAATTGACAAAAATATGGAATCAAACTGACAAAATTATTGAAGCAAACAGACAAAATTATTGAATCAAATATACCAAACTATTTAATCAAACATACCAAACTATTAAATTAAACAGACTAAACTATTGAATAAAAAAGACCAAACTATTGAATCAGATAGACCAATCTATTGAATCAATCATATTAAACTATTGTATCAATCAGATAAATCTATTGAATCAAATAAACCAAACTATTGAATCAATTACATTAAACCATTGAACTTATCTAATCAATCCATCACCATCACGTTTGTTCTCTCTCCTAAGGTTGAAGTATTTTCATTACGATTTGGAGATTGAATGATTTTGTGAAAATGATTGTTGATATTCATAACTATCACCGTTGCCATCGTCGTCGTCGTTGTCATCGTCGTTGCATTTGTTATCTTTATTAGGATTGAGACATTTTCATGACAGTTTAGGGATAGAATAACCTTGTGGAGATAATTCTTGATTTTCATAACTAACGTTGTTGCCGTTGATCCGAAATTTTGTTGAGCATTTTTTAGAAATTAAATTTTTTGACCACTATGTCCCTATCCTATAGGAATACAACACCCTTCAGTACATAACACTACAACATGAAATTGTGACTCATCAACATCAAGTGAGAGAGTTTATATAATTTAATTAAGAGTTACCTAATTTTTGTATTTAAGAACACAAAATCTTAAATAGACAACACGATTTTTGTCATGTTTTAAAGAACATATGGTTTAAATGTAAATTACATAATTTAGTAATTGATGTTTGGATACTAAATGATCGAGCCAAAAAAAATATCAAAGCTTATTTGATTGCTAATTGAGTGTCCGAAAATAGATTTCGTCATGTAGATGTACAAGATCAACCTCACCATTAAAATAATTTTGATCAATTATAATAAATAATCTAATTATGCATATTTTATTAGTTTCATTCGGATGATTTAATTAATTTTGTTTGAATATTTTTATTCGAATGGTTGTTAACATTTAAATAGTCCGTTTATGTATGTGTGAATGATTTCACGAAAATGATTTTATGAGTCACGTTAAGTTAATTTACTTATATATAATCAAACAGTTCAAACAATTATAAATTATAATTAAATAGATATATAATACAAAATATTCACATATATTACTGTTAAGTATCATGTCGCGGTGACCTTCCTTTTGTTTTTGTGTGGAGATCATATTTCTGCCAATGGGCTCGGCAATTGGATCATTTTTATTTGGGGATTTCGATGCCTCTTCTTGCGTTTCGCGGAACTTGCGGTTTTTTACCCGCCAGCCCTGATTGCGAGTTTGGTCAAATGAACTTGCTATAGAAGCATTCTATGACCATCACCGACAATTTTTGGGAACACCTTTTTTTAAAAAAATTAGTAAAAGAAACTTTTGTAACATTTTTGTAGTACTTAGCTCGAAGTCGCATATGTTTTTAATATAAGAAAAATATAATCATTTACTATCCCGAGTATTCGTATGAAAAGATGAAAAACATTATATAATGTAAAGAGCATCTGGAGGTTTTTGGACATCGTATAAGATTGAAAAACATTGCATTATGTAAAATCATACACAGATATGAAAAATAGATGATTCTATCATAATAAAAATTGAAATTTCAAGCATGAGTATAAAACTATGTTTGATATAAGGAATCTTTCGGCATTGGCAATTTTAGTTCTTGAATAATCCTATAAAATGATGCAATTTTATGTGAAATGTACTGTAAACTTTCTAAGTTTTTGTATACATCGTTAAAAAATTTGGACCCGCAAAAAGTATATCATAAACATGGACATCGATCCAAAACAGTAGATTCAGCAAACAGCTGACATGCCATCCTTTTAGAATTGAAGCAAGTCAACGGAATTTCCCTTTTTTTAAGGTTGAAGCTGGTGCATCCCCAGGACAGATCACAAACAGAGAACAACATATTTCACATTCTACTGTGTACAAATTGCCCAACTCCAGGACATGTGAAATTAAATTATTATCACATGCTCCTCCTTGCATGGCCTAACCATATGCATCTCGTCTATTTATTCCCCGAGTAAATTACATTTTCGTCTAAGTAATTTGTCGTGATACGGTTTAGTCTCTAAAATTTGATTAATCTTCGGTTCATACATTTTAAAATGGCTAGAAATTGAAAATTTTAAAATTCGGAGACCTTTATTGCGTTCTAAAGGAAAAGATAAACTTTCGATTTCTTAGTAGACGAAAGTGGAGA
>SOPF01028392.1:626564-657510 GCA_012979155.1 Hypericum perforatum | reverse complement strand
GATTTCTTCTTCTTCCTCTTTAACAGGACAAGGTTGTAACTTCAATACGTTCTCCCCAAAATATCAATCCAAGTACACTCTAGTCAGGTTATGGACTTTAAATGGTGTGAGATATTTGTATAGGCCTCAAGTTGCGGGCCTGATCCATTATGGGATTTAGATTATTTTTTTGGGCGAGACATTATGGGATATAGATATGGTCCGACTCTCACGCAGGAGAGAACAGTGAGGATTAGGCTTGGGGACAAAATTGGAGTTCACTGATAAGAAATTTGTTTTTTAAAAAAATATTGTTGAAACTTTACGAATAGAATAGAGTTGAGAGAGTTTTTTTAAGAGATTAAATTTTATTTATATATAATGTTGGATAGAAAATTCGCACTCTCACATATCCATTGAAAAACTTATCAAATTGCACCAACTATTTACGCACAAAACGCAGAAATTGGGCAAATTGAACATTAAAACATAAAGCATAGAGCCTAACCCTTTAGAACGACTTCGTGTGAGAATGTCCCATAAGTTAACGGAAAAAAAGAAGCTTGAGAATAAATTATTATCGTATAATAATAGTCATCATCTATTTCACAGTAAACCCAGGTTTGGAAGTACATGTTGAATGCAGTAAATTTAGAGAGTAAAATTTTCTAGTCAACCTCTCATGACTTGTGAAAAAGCAAACTTTCTAATATAGATAAAGTTGTAGCAAGCAATGGAACGATCACTTGCTACTAGTGGCGACCCAGGGCCTTCCCACAGAGAAGAGCATTAGATGGGATCGCATATTCGTTGAAGTAGCTGGGTTGTGAAGTCCAAACTCTGATATAAAATTGCTGCCCAAGGTACTGCCTCTCCCATGCAGCTGACCTCATGTTCCACATTCCCTCGTTGTCCAAGGACACCAGGATTGTTGTCCATGATCTCGGGAATACCTGCGAAGACGACGAGAATTCGCGTTATGTATTCGAGTTTTAACGCAGTTGCATTCCGAGGACTCGTGTGGAAGGCTCTACCTGAGCAGTATGTCTGGTAACAGCATCAACAAGGTTGTACGTGCTTCGAGTCGCGGGCATGCACTGGCCGTCGCCAAAGCTGCAGACGTTGCAGAGTGAATGAGCAAATAATGACTGAGGTGTAAAGCTTGAGAGAGAGGGAGTACTAGAGCTAAAACTTACCCCACGACCCAGAAGTCATATCCGTCGAGGTGCCAAGAATGCATTGTGTTTTCGTCGTTTTGAAGGACGATTTCAACGATGTCGTGGAAGGAAGCACTCATAACCGAGGAAGTTTTGATTTTTAATCGTAAAATTTTGGATTTTTTTTATTTGGTGCTACTGTTCATCCGAAATTACTAATTTAGTACTACAAATTTTTTTATTATCAAAATGATGTTTCTCTCTAAAAAAACCGGATTTTAAATCTGACCTGACCAAATGCCGGGTTTTTAATCTGACCAAACCAGAAGGCGGGTAAAAAATCCGGCATCCGGATGACAAAAAAAAATTCGGCATCCAGATTTTTACCCTTTTTTGGTTTCATCAAATAGATTTCAAAAAGTTATGGAGATTAAAAAAAAACATTTTTGGAATCGGATGTCCGATCACCAAGATATTGCTCTTCCAAATTTTTTTTACATAATCTCTCAATTTGATTTTTTTTATAAATTTTCTGATTTTTTATAAATTCAAAAAAATTGCAAAAATAATAGATAGATGGAAAAAAATTTGTCTTTTGTTCGGATCGGACAATCTAGACACCATTTTGAAAATTTTAAATTTTTGGTAATTTGAAAAAAGAACTTGTGTATTTGAAAAAAAATATTTTTTTTCTCCTGTCTTAATTTTTTATACTTTTTAAAAATTCAAAAACAATTCAAAAGATGGTTAAATTTTCTAGTGTCTTTTTTGTATTTTTTTATAAAGTTTAGAAAAACTCAAAAAATTCAAAAAACTTAAAACTGAATAATTATGTAAAATTTTTTTTTAGGAACCATATCTTTGTGCTCGAATGTTCGATTCCAGAATATTTTTTTGAATCCGCATAACTTTTTGAGATCTATTTGATGAAACCAAAAAAAAGGTAAAAAACCAGATGCCAGATTTTTTTGGGTCTTCCGGACCAAAAAGCAGGTTAAAACCCCGGCATCCAATAAAGCTGGATTTTTTTAATCAACCGAATGTTGGGTTTTTAACCCACCTTCTGGTTTGGTCTGATTAAAAACTTGGCATCCGGTCAGGTAGGATTTGAAATTCGATTTTTGGAGAGAGAAATACCATTTTGAAAAAAAATGTGGTACTTAATTCGTAATTTTGGATGAATAGTAGCACCAAATAAAAAAAAACCTAAAATTTTGACTTTCAATTTTTTTATCATTTAAACCAATTTAGATTTATGGTTTGAATCGAAATAAATCCTTGCATAATATTGAAAACATGAGTTGTAACACCAGAGTCAATCCACCAAGTATTGGAAGGTACTTCAGATAAGTTTGATTCAAAATGTATAAAGATACTATCTTTACTTTTCTTTTTCAACCAAACATCATATTTCATGTAATTTTTTTGATAATGTCCCTCCCTTTTTACAAAAGTGATACTTATTACCCTTCTTTTTGTTCATGGTAGATTGATCTACCTTAGCAAGACTTTTTTTTTTGAATTTCTTGACTTTCACTTGGTATATTTTTTTCATCTCTTTTAACCATTTGGCTAATATAATGACTTTTTTGGTTCTTTAATCTTCTTTCTTGTTAAACAAGCATACTGGCCAATTTATTTATAGTCCATTTAATTTTTATGGTATTATAACTAATATAAAAAGGCTCATATTGAGGAGGTAATGAGTTCAATATGATTTGTATCAAGAATGAGTCATTAGTTCCATGGCCTGCGGTCTTTAATCTTGCTATCAAATTTGTCATCTCTAGTACTTGATCATACATACTTTACGATCTATTGAATTTCATGATTATAAGATTTGTCATTAATGTGCCACCAAGAGACGTATTTGTAGAACGAAATTTATCTTCCGTAGTAAAAAGATATTCCTTTGTGCTTTCTACCTATGGAATTGAGCTTTTAATATTGCTGACAGTTTTTATGTGCATAAATACTAAGCTTAATCTATTTGAATGTTCCCATTCATAATAGAATGCTTTGTCATCTTCAGAACTTTCAACAGTAATAACCTTAGATTTTTCTTCCCGTTAACCAAGTCAAGACTGAAGTTCCTAAATAGAACTTAAATTGTTCACTCCATTTAGAGAAGTTCAGACCATCAAGCAAATTAACACATGAAGTATGAACTGAAATAGCAATGTTAACATACATGCTCAAATTAATGTTCAATAATGGATTCAAATCATGTAAAATAGTCAGTGTATATTATAACTCTCCTTTAGGTAGAAACTACAACATACGATCATAAATCATTACCATATAAGATATTCATTATAGAATTTAATAATTTAAATCAAATAAAGATGCTATCTTTGTATAAACATAAATATCTGACCAAATATAAATTCGTACATTATATTTATTAAAGAACTTGGATATTTAAAATAAATAAACGTTATCTTTGGATATGCATATGTACTTGATCTAAATATCTAGTTCATCACCTTTATGCTTGTTAATTACAGAATCATGATCTAACTTTGGGTAGAATCGATTTTCTCGTAAATAAAAAATTATAGATGTATTCATCAAAATATTTAATTGCGATAGTTGATGAATAAATGACAAATATATATATATACACACACATATTATAACGTTGAGTTTATATATATGTATATACACACACATATGTTTATAACATTAAATTTGGCCAATTTGGTGACTAACAAACATATACTATGACATGTATAACATTAATATCAAGTAAGATTTATTTCAGCATTCAATACATCGACTTGAATAATTATCAATTATAATTTATAACAAAAATTCATGATAATAAGAATATTATCATATCAAAATTATAATTCATAAACAAATATATTATACTTGGGATCTAAATCTTATCATAATTTAATAGATTTAGAATTAATCAAAACCTAATATTTTTTATATTCACTTATCTATTCCAATTAGAAATCTATTAAACTTATTCAAATAAAAAAAAAACATATATTAAAATATTCCAGCGGTGACGGCAGAAATAAAAGTGAGACAATAAAAAAGACATAGTTCAATTAAGTCGTTTAGCGACTTTTGTAGATTAGTCTCCGGGAAGGAAATTCGTAGAAATAGACGAGTTTGAATTTTTCGCGTATTTCAATTTTTTAGTCCTTCTCATCCACATAAATCTTTCAGTTCAGTTCCATGATTTTATAATAGTTAATTTTTCAACCCCAAACCATCATATGTATACACAAATCACATAAACTATATAAAATTCGATCCGCAATTTATTGTGCATATGAAATAAATTAAACAAAGAATATAAATAGAAAACACAAACTCTTGATACAACATATAAATCTATTTACATAGATAATAATCAATATTCAAAAACGTATCTCGATTGGTCGATGTAAAATAGAATGCCATCGTACCTATAATTTAGACATCTCTCACTTTCTTACCGTTTTATGATGCCACTAATAGATAACATTACTGTCCATTTATAGACAGAGAAAATACCTAACTATATTAATAAATTCAATTTAGTGCATCTATCAATCTCATAATAGAGACTTGAGATAATAACCAAATCACAAGAGAACTCTTATTCCTAATAGTTATCATTTATAGAGTTCAATTAGGTAATAGTCATCATAATAGAATTATATAAAATATAATAGATTATTCTTATAAAATATTGCAACAGGACCTTTTTTCCCCCTTGGATGGAAACGATGACGCAAAATCTGACGCCCCACCACCGTCTTTTCCCTTCGAATCGTCCCGTCCGTACTCTCCAGGCACTTGCTTCCTCTGGTCAGGAACTGGAGTGACGCTTCTTTCGGGGACCCTTGCCGGAGAGTTCCTCTGCTGCCTCGGAGCTTTGTTACTCGTGTCTGAAGGAATATCTTTCACTAAAAGCTTTCATTTCTTTGGGCTCTTCCATCAAGTTCTTGTGATGATCATCCTGCCTTTCGCGCACCAAATCTCCGACATCTTCCACCAATTCGTTTGTCTGGATCGCCGCCCTTCTCGTGTCAAGGGAAACGACGATATTGTAGAACGAGGACAGCGATTTGTCCAGTTCTTGCAGCCGCCCGAGGTACCGGTACTTTTGCTTCCGCAAGCAGGAGCAGGAGCCATATATCTCTTTTTTGCAGCAGTGTAGGAGTTCTTTCCCTCTCACTATTTCCCCCCACAACTGCTCCGTCTGATCCCCTTTCCGGTCGAGCTTCCCGTTCAAGTCGTCGATCTCATGCACGATCGGCCAGATCTGCTTCAGCGTGGCTTCGATCCGGTTGAGGGTGGAGTCGTACACTTCTATCTTTCCTTTTATGTTCAGCACTGCTTTAAGCAGCTCGCCGAGTACGGCACCAACCGCAGCTTCGGTGAGCGCCATACAAGTTCCCTAGTTGGGGTAATTTTGGTCCAAAATGGAGCAAGCACGCACATTTAAAAAGATGTGTCATGTAGGAGAATATTAATTATTGTTTAATATTGTTATAATCAGAATTCAAGGAAAAGGAAAATTCTGCAATATCAAAGGAATCAGGATATAAGGTGAAGTGGGGTTCCCACAGAATAAATTCCCTTCTGTTGGGTTTCAATTGAAGATAAGTTTTAGTTACTTTTGTTGCTGACCATTCAGTTCCCATGGTTCTGGACCCCTTTTGTTCTGGGGAAGGAAATGGTCCTTCCATTATTGTTTGCTATTGGAGGGACACAAAGAATTGGTTAGGAAGCCAATTGCTAGTTAATAGAAGCTCCAAAGGACATGAAAGCTTCCCAAAATATTGTGATAGAAACCAAAATGCTAGAATTTCTTCCCGTAGAACCTCATTCATAGAAATTTGAAGCCATTGTAATAAACAGTAGTTTATTAGCAATTAATTTCCATGATTGAGGTTCTTCAATTAACTAGAATTATAATGAACTAGATGTTGTGATAAGAGTTATCTAATGTTTTACCATCATATGTCTGTAGAATTTTCCTGAAGCTCGAACAAACACTACGACCAAAGAATGCGAGAAGACTGTTCATTGTGCAATGCATATGTCTTCGTCTTCCAGCTGCCCGAGGTACTGCTACTGTTGCTTCAGCAAGCAGGAACAGCTGCCACCTATCTCCTTTTTGCAGCGATGTAGGAGCTCTTTCCCTCTCTCTATTTCCTCCCACAACTGCTTCGTCTGATCCCCTTTCCGGTCGAGTTTCTCGTTCAAGTCGTTCGATCTCCTTCACGATCGGCTCGATCTGCCTCAGCATGGCTTCGATCCAGTTGAGGGTGGAGTTGTACTCTTCTATCTTTCCTTTTATTTCCAGCACTGCTTTAAGCCGGTCGCCAAGTACGGCACCAACGGCAGCTCCGGTGATTGCCATCGGATTCTAAACATGTTCCTTAGTTCGGGTAAAATGGAGCAAGCGAACACATTTACAAATATGTGTCATGTAGGAGAATATTAATTAATTATTGCTTAATGTTGTTTATAATCGGAATGCAAGAAAAAGGAAAATTCTGCAATCGAGAAAGTAATCAGGACATAAGGTGAAGTGGGGTTCTCACAGAATAAATTCCCTTCTTTTGGGTTCCAATTGAATATAAGTGTTAAGTTACTTTTCTTGCTGACCATTCAATTCCCAGAGTTCTATCAGATATTTGGACGCCTTTGGTTTCAAGGGAAGGAAATGGTCCTTCTGTTACTGTTTGCTATTGAGGGACACAGAATTGGTTAAGAAGCCAATTGCTAGTTAATAGACTCCAACGGACATGAAAGCTTCCCAAAAGATTGTGATAGAAACCAAAATGCTAGAATTGCTTCCCGAAGAACCTCAATTATGGAAATTTGAAGCCATCGTAACAAATAGTAGTCTATTAGCAACTAATTTCCATGATTGAGGTTCTTCAATTAACTAGCATTATAATGAACTAGATGTTGTGATAAGAGTTATCTAATGTTTTACCAACATATGTATGTGGAACTATCCTGAAGCTCGAACAAACTGGACCACTACAGAATGCGATAATATTGTTCATTGTGCAATGTTTATGTCTTCGTCTTCCATAGGTATAATTGGAGGATTGACCGTTCCGGTGATCCACAAGAAGAATGAGGACAAGATAGAGAGGGGAAAACACTGGATAAACATGAAGGCTAGACATTTATATGAAATGGTGGACGAGAAACTTGTCAAGAAAATCAAGGGCAAGGTGATCCACGAGGAGAAAAAGGACAAAAAAGACGAGTAGTCATGAAGATGCATATACCTTTCATATTCCCTTTGGAGCTGTCCAACTACTACAATCATCTGCCACATTCAGCAGAACTCCACGTGAGAATCCTCAAGCTCATCTAACATTGTTTGAAGACGTCATTAAAATCATGAGATTCCAAGGAGTAACCCTTAAAGCTATCAAGCTTTGGTTATTCCCATTCTCCTTGCGAGATGATGCCCGTGATTGGTACAACAATATGAGGGTGAGGTGCTAACTAGCTGGGCAACTATGACTCAGGCCTTCCTCTAAAAATAATTCTCAATGGCCAAGTCAACCCAACTCCTTCAAGACATTAACACCTTCTGCTAACGAGAAGGAGAAAATGTCTATGATACCTGGAAGCGACCCAATGAAGGAGAGCAGGATCAAGCGAAAGAACTCCTCAGGTCAGACGGGTTAGGGCACTTTGAAAGAACCAGGATATCACGATGATGATGTTGAGCTAGGATCGGTCAATTGGTGAGGGGGTTGTGCTCGTGGTCTATCTTCTTTGGGTTGATCTAGTCCTTGGGCCACCAGAAAAAATCCAAAATAAATAGTTCTCTCGGAGGTTGACGAGTTGGATCTCGATCCGACCCAATCTAGTTCGCTATCAGGGTCAGACGAGAGGAACTTGTAGCTAATGAAGTGGTCGTCGAGGGATTTTGGGGGGAGTAGATGCCAAACCAGGCGATGGTTACAGCATCACCAGAGTTATTTATGGTCAGGATGTTGGTGACGATTAACTCTGAACGAGAGGGGCATGAGAGGAGAGAGAAATGATATGGGAGATTTTTTGTTTTGTTTTTTGTGTAAGTGTCAATGTCATTTTATGTGTAAAAAAAGAAAAAATTTGTACCCACGTTAGTTAGGAACCCGAGACCAATAATTAAAAAAAAGGATGGTTTAATCATTTATGAGAAAATAGGGGCCCGATAGGAGAATTCAATTTAATCTAGGGACTAGGGAGTAATTTGCCCTATTTTAATGGTTTGTTCGATTACATCAAATCAAAATAATTGAATAAAATAGACTAAACTATTTAATTAAACATACCAAACCATTAAATAAAATTCACTAAACTATTGAATAAAAAAGACTAAACCATTGAATGAGATAGACTAATCTATTAAATCAATTAAACTGTTGTAGAAATCAGATAAATCTATTGAATCAAACAAATCACACTATTGAATCAATTATACTAAACCATTGAATTTATCTTATTAATCCAACGCCATCATGTTTTTTTTTCTCTCTCTCCTAAGGTTGAAGTATTTTCGTTATGATTTGGAGACTGAATGATTTTGTGAAAATGATTCTCGATATTCATAACTATCACCGCTGCCATTGTCGTCGTCGTTCTCATCGTCACCATTGTCATTGCATTTGTTTTCTATATTAGGATTGGGGCATTTTCATGACACTTTGGGGATACAATGACCTTGTGGAGATAATTCTTAATTTTCATAACTAGTATTGTTGCCGTTGATTCAAAAATTTTGTTGATTTACTGCATTTTTTAGAATTTTTTTGACCATTGTGTCCCTATCCTATAGGAATACAACAGCCTTCTGTACATAACACTACAACATGAAATTGCGACTCATCAACATCAAGTGAGAGAATTCATATAATTTAATTAAGAGTTACCTAATTTTTGTATTTAAGAACACAAAATCTTAAACAGTCAACACAAGTTTTGTCATGTTTTAAAGAACATATGGCTTAAATCTAAGTTACATAATTTTAATAATTGATGTTCGGATACTAAATGTTCCAGCCAAAAAAATATCAAAGCTTATTTGATGGCTAAATGAAGTGCCCGAAAATAGATTTCGTCATGTAGATGTACAGGATCAACCTCAACATCAAAATAATTTTGTTCAATTATAATAAATAATCTAATTATGCATATTTCAATAGTTTCACTCGAATAATTTAATTAATTTTGTTTAAATATTTTTACTCGAATGGTTATCAACGTTTAAATAGTCCGTTTATGTATGTGTGAATGACTTCACGAAAATGATTTTATCAGATACGTCAAGTTAAATTCCTTATGTATAATCAAATAGTTCAAACAAATATAATTAAATAGATATATTATACAAAATATTCACATATATTACTGTTAAGTATCATGTCGCGGTGACCTTCCTTTTGTTTTTGTGTGGAGATCATATTTCTGCCAATGGGTTCGGCAATTGGATCATTTTTATTTGGGGATTTCGATGCCTCTTCTTGCGTTTTGCGGAACTTGCGGTTTTTTCCCCACCAGCCCTGATTGCGAATTTGGTCAAATGAACTTGCTATAGAAGCATTCTATGACCATCACCGACAATTTTTGGGAACACATTTTTTTTTAAAATTAGTAAAAGAAACTTTTGTAACATTTTTGTAGTACTTAGCTCGAAGTCGCATATGTTTTTAATAGAAGAAAAATATAATCATTTACTATCCCGAGTATTCGTATGAAAAGATGAAAAACATTATATAATGTAAAGAGCATCTGGAGATTTTTGGACATCGTATAAGATTGAAAAACATTGCATTATGTAAAATCATATACAGATATCAAAAATAGATGATTCTATCATAATAAAAATTGAAATTTGAAGCATGAGTTTAAAACTATGTTTGATATAAGGAATCTTTCGGCATTGGCAATTTCAGTTCTCGAATAATTCTATGACATTATGCAAATTCAAGTCAAATCTACTGTAAACTTTCTGTGTTTTTGTATACATTGTTAAAAAATTTGGACCCGCAAAAAGTATATCATAAACATGGTCATCGATCCAAAACAGTAGATTCAGCAAACAGCTGACATGCCATCCATTTAGAATTGAAACAAGTCAATTTCCCTTTTTTTTTAAGGTTGAAGCTGGTGCATCCCCAGGACAGATCACAAACAGAGAACAACATATTTCACATTCTATTGTGTACAAATTGCCCAACTCCAGGACATGTGAAATTAAATTATTATCACATGCTACTCCTTGCATGGCCTAACCATATGCATCTCGTCTATTTGTTCCCCGAGTAAATTACATTTTCGTCTAAGTAATTTGTCGTGATACGGTTTAGTCTCTAAAATTTGATTAATCTTCGGTTCATACATTTTTTTGAGATCCTATTCTAAATTCTATTCTATTACATCAGAAATGTTCATGCCAGGAGTCGAACCCTGGACTTTACCCCACATGAGTGAGAATTCGGTTCATACATTTTAAAATGGCTAGAAATTGAAAATTTTAAAATTCGGAGACCTTTATTCCGTTCTCCCCAAGATATCAATCCAAGTGCACTCTAGTCAGGTTATGGACTTTAAATGGTGTGAGATATTTGTATAGGCCTCGGCCTTTGAGTCTGCAACTTCTGGGCTTAATAAATATATTGGGCCTTACGGGCTGGAGGTAATCAAGTTGCGGGCCCGATCCACTATGGGACTTGGATTATTTTTTTGGGCGAGACATTATGGGATATAGATATGGTCCGACTCTCACGCAGGAGAGAACAGTGAGGATTAGGCTTGGGGACAAAATTGGAGTTCACTGATAAGAAATTTGATTTTTTAAAAAATATTGTTGAAACTTTACGAATAGAATAGAGTTGAGAGAGTTTTTTTTAAGAGATTAAATTTTATTTATATATAAAGTTGGATAGAAAATTCGCACTCTCACATATCCATTGAAAAACTCATCAAATTGCACCAACTATTTGTTGGAATTTATAATAAGACAAAAGTGAAGAAAGAGAAAGATGAAGTCAAAAATGAGTTTGACTTATCCTTTACCAAATCCTTGTCCCACATTGATTTGTGCAAGGATGGGTAGCAAGTTTATAAGGAGAAGAGTGTAATTGGGCTTGTAAAGAGCTTGTGAGAAGAATAGCCCTCGCGCACATGTGGTGGGCCGAAATTGGGCTTGCTCAGTGCAAATCGACGATTTCGCCCCCCCTGCGCGCACGATATAGACGCCTCACAGAGCTTTTTATTTTTGAAAAGTAAAATAAAATGGGGAGAATCTTTTTTTTTTTTCCAAAAATCTGGTCCAGTCAAAACCTCCCTGATTTTTTGCTAAACGTTATAAGCTGTTACAGTCAAAAGTGGTTACTAACGTTAATATTTGGCCCTGATTTTTAAGGACAGTGCTTCGTAGCATGACTCAGACTTTGTGGTTCGTGGTTCGTGGTTCGAGTTTGAGGTTCGAGGTTCGCAGTATCCAGGTTCGGCCAACAATCTTAAGAATCAATTATATCTTCCTCTGACGATGCTGCTACCGGAAGCCCGAAGACTCCTGCTGTGGATACGCCGGTAACTCCTATCATTCCCCTTGCTGTTCCGGTTCCTACTCCTACGGTGGTGGTGCCTCCTCCTACTCCAGTGACGTTTGCCAAGCCATTTCCAGACATTTCTAAGATAGAGGTGTTCAGCGGCACCAACTACCGAAGGTGGCAGGAGCGAGTCTACACAGTCCTCGACATGCATGGTGTGGCTTCTGCCCTCACCGATCCCAAGCCTTCGTCCAAGGATCCTCTACCGGTGCAAGAGGCATGGCTGAATGCCAATAAGGTATGCAGGCATACTATAATTAGTACGCTGTCTAATGATCTGTTTGATGTCTACTGCTCCTACAAAGAGGCACGAGAGATATGGGACTCTATGAAGGTGAAGTACACTGCTGAAGATGTCGGAAAGCAGAAGTTTGTGACGGGGAATTTTTATCGATGGGAGATGACGGATAACAAGGATATCAAGTTGCAAATCAACGAGTACCACAAGCTGCTTGAAGACCTCAAGGCCAAAAACATAACCTTGCCTGATGAGTTTGTTGCAGGAATTCTGATTGAGAAGTTGCCAGACTCATGGAAGTCATACAAGCAACATTTGAAGCACAAGCACAGGTAGATGGCATTGACGGACCTAATTACCCACATCATCATCGAAGATACAAATCGAAAGGAGATGCATGCTGCGAAAGCCAAAGCAATGATGTCAAAGGCTAATCTTGTGATAAACAGCCCAAACAAAAAGAGGTACGAGCAAAAGAAACCTGATCAATTCCCTAAGCCCACAAATACCTCTTTCAAGAAGAAAGGGACGTGCTTTGTGTGTGGAAAGCCTGGTCATATTGCTAGATTTTGTCGGTATAAGAAGGGAGAAGATAATCCTCCTCAACCTAGGGCTAACTTGGTTGAAGGAGATGATGTTATCATTGCTGTAGTGTCTGAAGTCAACATTATGACCACTATGAATAAGTGGGTGATCGATTCTGGTGCCACTAGGCATATCTGTGCTAACAAGAATGTGTTTACCTCCTATACTCCAGTAGGGGATGGAGAAGAACAAGTTTTTCTTGGTGACTCTCGAACTACTCCAGTTCTGGGCAAAGGAAAAGTTCTTCTCAAGTTGACTTCTGGCAAAACCTTGGCTCTGAATGATGTACTCCATGTGCCTTCTATTAGAGCTAATCTTATTAGTGTTGCTCTGTTGGGAAAAGTTGGCATCAAAGTGACCTTCGAATCCAACAAAATTGTTATGACTAGGAACAATGTTTTTGTGGGAAAGGGCTATTGTGATCAGGGACTCTTTGTACTCAATGTTGAGAATAATGAGAATGCATCTTCTTCTGCTTACTTGATTGATTCGTTTGATATATGGCATGCTAGACTAGGACATGTTAGTGCTCCATACATTGATCGTATGAAAAGACAAGGTCTAATATCAATTACGGAAAATAATCTTACGAATAAATGTGGTATATGTGTAGAATCTAAACTAGCTAAAGACAAATCATAATGTACAAAGAGAAACCGAACTCCTCAATTTAATTCATACCGATTTAGGAGATCTTAAGCAAACCATGTCTAGGGGTGGTAAGAAATATTACGTGACCTTTATAGATGATTGTTCTAGGTATACAAAAATATACTTACTTAGAAATAAAGATGAGGCTTTTGATGTGTTTCTTTTATATAAGGCAGAAGTAGAAAACCAATTAGATAGAAAGATCAAGAGAGTCAGGTCAGATAGAGGTGGTGAGTATGTGCTATTTAATGAATTTTGTGAAAAAGAAGGAATAATTCATGAAGTAACTCCACCTTATTCACCTGAGTCAAATGGGGTAGCTGAAAGGAAAAATAGAACATTAAAAGAAATGATGAATGCTTTATTGATTAGTTCCTCTACACCAGAAAATCTTTGGGGTGAAGCTTTATTGACTGCATGTTACTTGCAAAATAGGATACCCTATAAGAAAACTGGACTAACTCCTTATGAGTTGTGGAAAGGTCACAAGCCTACTTTGAAATATTTAAAAGTGTGGGGGTGTTTAGCTAAGGTAATGTTACCTGATCCCAAGAAAAGAAAATTAGGTTCTAAAACTTCTGATTGTTTATTTATTGGTTATGCTCAGAATAGTATTGCTTATAGATTTTTAGTACTTAAGAGTGATGTACTTGATGTTAACACTATAGTAGAAACTATGAATGCTGAATTTTTTGAACATGTATTTCCTTTAAAGACTAGAAACATTCGTGATAATGAAAATGAAAGAAATGATAGGGATGTTGCATGTATAGAAAATGTAGATGAAAACTTTACCGAGGAATTAAGAAGAGGTAAGAGACAAAGAAAAGAAACTTCCTTTGGTAATGATTTTTATACTTATCTTGTTGAAGATGAACCTCAAACGTTTTCTGAAGCTATTTCTTCGTCGGAAGCTCCGATGTGGAAAGAAGCAATAAAAAGTGAAATTGATTCTATTTTGACGTGTAAAACTTGGGTTTTGACTGATTTACCTCCGGGTGCTAAAACCATTGGTTGCAAGTGGATTTTTAAAAGAAAATATAATCCTGATGGCTCGATTGATAAATATAAGGCTAGATTGGTAGCAAAAGGTTTTAAACAAAAACAAGACTTTGATTATTTTGATACTTTTGCACCTGTGACTAGGATTGCTTCTATTCGTGTATTATTTGCATTAGCCTCGATTCATAAGCTTGTTATTCACCAAATGGATGTAAAGACGGCATTTTTAAATGGTGATTTAGATGAAGAGATTTACATGGAACAACCAGAAGGTTGTATTATTCGTGGTCAAGAAAATAAAGTGTGTAAATTAGTTAAATCTTTGTATGGTTTAAAGCAAGCACCAAAACAATGGCATGAAAAATTTGATCAAACTTTGATTAGTGATGATTTTACTTCTGTAGAAGTTGATAAATGTGTATATACCAAATTAGTAAATGGTGAATGTGTGATTATATGTTTATATGTTGATGATATGCTTATTTTTGGTACTTGTATTGACGTTGTGCTTGACACCAAGAGTTTCCTTGCTTCCAAGTTTGACATGAAAGACATGGGTGAAGCAGATGTGATATTGGGTGTGAAAATCATAAGGAAAGGTGATAACATCATGCTAACACAAGAACATTATGTTGAGAAACTTCTTCGGAAGTTTGGTTATATCGATGAGAAACCTGTGGCTACTCCTTATGATGGAAGCATTCAATTAAAGAAAAATAGAGGTGACCCAGTTGCTCAGAATGAGTATGCACAAAGAATTGGGAGTTTGTTGCATTTGATGAATTTTACTCGACCTGACTTAGCTTATGCTGTGGGAAGGTTGAGTAGATATACTCATAACCCAAATGTTGAGCATTGGGGAGCTCTATTGAGAATCATAAAATATTTGAGATTTACCATGAACTATGGTATTGTGTATCGTGGATTTCCCGCTGTACTAGAAGGATATAGCGATGCTAACTGGATCTCAGATTCAGATGAGACAAAATCCACGAGTGAGTACATATTCACCCTTGGAGGTGGTACAGTGAGTTGGAGGTCAACCAAACAAACTATAATAGCGAGATCTACTATGGAGTCAGAGTTTGTAGCTCTAGAACTGGCAGGTAGTGAAGCTGATTGGTTGAGAAACTTCCTTGTGAGTATTCCTTTAGGAATAAAGCCGATACCATCAGTGTCGATGCATTGTGATTGTCAAGCGGCAATAGCCATTGCTAAGAACAAATCGTTTAATAGCAAAAGTGGGCATATTAAATTGAGACATAATGTGGTTAAGCAGCTACTAAAAGATGGAATTATTTCCATAGACTATGTGAAGTCAGAAGTGAACTTGGCCGATCCACTGACTAAACCCTTGTGTAGAAGGGTCACATATGAGACATCGAGGGGAATGGGACTTGAGCCAAATTGTTAGATTAACGGTGATGGTAACCCAACCTTTGTGATTGAAGATCCCATGAAGAAGGTTCATATGGGTAAACAACAAGTCACGAGGTAATCACGCTAGTACTATTTTAGTCCCTTCCTATGATGTGTGTGAGAGAGTACTAGATTGCACTGTGGAAGGTTAAGCTTAAAAGCTTTTAGTGAATCTCGTAGCCCTAACTTAAAGGGTGGTGTATAAAGTGCAATATACACTTGATGAGGTCACCTATGTGAGTGTCGAGTTGAGCCGCTCGTATGAGATTGTGGCTTAATCTCTAGAGCACTCATGAAAAACCAGGCTGCGCGCATGGCCGTTTTAGCGTGAAACAGCGAAGGCGACAAGAACTGCAGGGATGAAGTGTGATTTATAGGGTTCAGGTATACACTATAGTGTTCATGATTCATAGAAGTTCTACAACTTCATCATGACACTGTATACCTTCCCTATACGTCTAAGGACTGGTTCATAGTCTGCGAGACACCAGATCTGAAGCACTTACATTCATATTGCATGCTCAGAAAGTATTTCAAAATATTCTATTATGTATAGCAATGGAATATATTTGAAATAGTGGGGGATTGTTGGAATTTATAATAAGACAAAAGTGAAGAAAGAGAAAGATGAAGTCAAAAATGAGTTTGACTTACCCTTTACCAAACCCTTGTCCCACATTGGTTTGTGCAAGGATGGGTAGCAAGTTTATAAGGAGAAGAGTGTTATTGGGCTTGTAAAGAGCTTGTGAGAAGAATAGCCCTCGCGCACATGTGGTGGGCCGAAATTGGGCTTGCTCAGTGCAAATCGACGATTTCGCCCCCCCTGCGCGCACGATATAGACGCCTCACAGAGCTTTTTATTTTTGAAAAGTAAAATAAAATGGGCCTAACTAAAAAGATGGATATTTGAGAGAAGTTACAATACATGTAACAGCTTCCGAAAAATCCTACATTATTTTTGGCTTTGACTGAGCCTACATCTTTTTTTTTTCCAAAAATCTGGTCCAGTCAAAATGCATTTCCTTTATTTGCGAAAACCTCCCTGATTTTTTGCTAAACGTTATAAGCTGTTAGAGTCAAAAGTGGTTACTAACATTAATATTTGGCCCTGATTTTTCTTTCCCATGATCTCCTTGAGCTACTATATATAGAGGTCGCTAGTGAGCTTCCAAAAGTGCACTTACGATTTCTCTTCTCATCTCCCAAATTGCTCTGAAGTTGCTTGTTCTTGTTAGTTCATAGATTACCCGAGTTTATACTTGGACGGGTCTGTTTAATCCTGGAGAGTCATCGCCATCAGGTGAATTGATTCTTAAGGACAGTGCTCCGTAGCACGACTCAGACTTTGTGGTTCGTGGTTCGAGTTTGAGGTTCGAGGTTCGCAGTATCCAGGTTCGGCCAACACTATTTACGCACAAAACGCAGAAATTGGGCAAATTGAAAATTAAAACAAAAAGCATAGAGCCTAACCCTTTAGAACGACTTCGTGTGAGAATGTCCCATAAGTTAACGGAAAAAAAGAAGCTTGAGAATAAATTATTATCGTATAATAATAGTCATCATCTATCAGTAAACCCAGGTTTGGAAGTACATGTTGAATGCAGTAAATTTAGAGAGAAAAATTTTCTAGTCAACCTCTCATGACTTGTGAAAAAGCAAACTTTCTAATATAGATAAAGTTGTAGCAAGCAATGGAACGATCACTTGCTACTTGTGGCGACCCAGGGCCTTCCCACAGAGAAGAGCATTAGATGGGATCTCATATTCGTTGAAGTAGCTGCGTTGTGAGGTCCAAACTCTGATATAAAATTGCTGCCCAAGGTACTGCCTCTCCCATACAGCTGACCTCATGTTCCACATTCCCTCGTTGTCCAAGGACACCAGGATTGTTGTCCATGATCTTGGGAATACCTGCGAAGACGACGAAAATTCGCGTTATGTATTCGAGTTTTAACGCAGTTGCATTCCGAGGACTCGTGTGGAAGGCTCTACCTGAGCAGTATGTCTGGTAACAGCATCAACAAGGTTGTACGTGCTTCGAGTCGCGGGCGTCCACTGGCCGTCGCCAAAGCTGCAGACGTTGCAGAGTGAATGAGCAAATAATGACTGAGGTTTAAAGCTTGAGAGAGAGGGAGTACTAGAGCTAAAACTTACCCGACGACCCAGATGTCATATCCGTCGAGGTGCCAAGACTGCATTGTGTTTTCGTCGTTTTGAAGGACGATTTCAACGAAGTCGTGGAAGGAAGCACTCATAACCGAGGTACCTAAGTACGCAGGTCCCTCAGCAGGGGTGCTCTGTATCGAATCCAAGTCAAATACTCCAGGGATGCCGAAGTAATCGGCGAGCTTCAGTGGTGTGTTTGGATTGATGTACGAGACTCTGTTGACAGCATAGCGCTGCTCCCCGTTGATCAAGGGTGCTGAATTGGCCAGTACGATCGTCTTTTTGATCGGTATCGTTCCGTAATGAAACGAACCTTGTGGGTTAGGCCTCGCCGCGCTTGCTGTCAAGTTCCACCTAAAAAGAGATGGACAATGTAAATGATCTGAAGGCCAGGACACATAAGTTACGAACATCTAACCAAGCGAATACCTGAAAGTTCGGGCTTGCTGCATGGAACCGTGTAGCTGGAACATTGGAGGTGGGGGCAGGGGCCCGGAGACCGGGGCTTTGGAGTTCGAGTAGTGCAGCACAGCGGTTGCAGTGAGAGTCGGCCTCGAAAATCGAGATGATGCAACAATGTAGTAGTCCTTTGCAGGCTGATTTAAGGTGACTAGAACAGCTATAGATTGGCCTACGTGCAAATCGATAGAGTCGTACATGTTCTGGACTGTGTGAGATCCTTCAATCTCAACCAGCTTCATCTGGTGCCCCTGGATTCTGATGTTTAAGGTGGTGGAGAATCCCACATTGGAAAACCTGAACATGTAGGTTTTATCTGAAGAAAATGTTGAAAATTTGTGACGATATGAAATATTGTACAATTAAAATTTAAACAGTCATTAAACTGATCAAGACAACCTTCATCACCAGTGAAGGTCCCTTGAGTCTGTCCGTTTATAAGGACTCCATCTGGACGAGGAAGAGACTTTCCCGAGTCCAAAGACGCCTGCAATGTCTGCAACATAGACAACGAGCAAACATCGGTGATTCAACATACTTCATTCGCTCAGAGCATGAAAGTCTTGCTCTCACCTTGTGGTTGGTCATGAACCAATCGCCGACGAGAAGAGTGAAATCTCCATCGGGAGTGGCAAAAGGGATCGGAATCTGAGGTCGCTCGTAGATATTGATAGCTCCATAAGCTCCAGCAGCCTTATGGAACTGAGTTGATGGGAAGTAAGTGAAGGTTCCAATCTGATCCTTGGTTTGGAATGTGTAAGTGAAGTTGGAGTTTGGAGGGATGGGGCAGGTTGTTCCAAGTACACCATCTTGCCATGAGTTCTTCCTCTGTTTAATCCCATTCCTATCCAAATTACAAAGAGTACATGTCTCACAGATCTGATTTTTGTGATTAAACTTATAACCATACAGTAAAAAAGGTTGAATTATGCAGATCCAAGATCTAAATTGCAGTACTTTTCAGTCGAAGGAGACACATTTTGTTTGAAAAAGTACCTGATTTGCTTCAAGCAAAAGCCACACCACCATTGATATTTGGCTCAATTGTCAAGATTAACAAAAGTATACTTGCAAAAAAGACAACATTCCATACTATAAAATCTTCCTCACCCAAGAACAAAGATATAATACGTACCTCAAAAGAGCAATATAATACAAGCAAGTACATTGGTTCTTAGATAAACTTGAGGAGACAAAACTTAAAGGTTGATTGGTCAGGAAAAGAAACATATTAAATAAGACCAGATAGCAGCAGTATAACGAGGAAGACTCACCAAGTCAAAAGGAAAGGCTCGTCCAGCTTGTTGACGAGTTCCAGGACAATGTTGTCATTGGTCACCACATCAAGAGTTGGACCAGGGAACTGGCCATTGATGAGTATAACCTTCAAAACCCAACACCAGAGAAAAAGAGTAAAGATCCAAACTTTAGGCACCAAGATGGAACCTTTACCCAACCCAAGTCCAAAGAATTAAATCTTTTTACCTGTTGGTGCACCCCAAGAGGAGACAAAGTACCATAAGTCACTGTCCATGTGTAGTACCTATAAGGGTCATCTCCGTTTACCAAAGAGACACCAAAAATGGCAAAAATAACAACTCCAAGTAGCAATCTGGGGAATGTTGGTTTCTCCATTTGGGTCTCTGCAGAGAAGCAAATGGAGAAAAGAAAAACCAATAGAAGTGACCACTTGAGGTAAAAACTCTACTCTTCTTTATAAGAGAGAGGAGATCATCCCTACAAGAGATAACTAAAAAAAAAAGCGCGGCAACAAAGTTTGTTACAGAAAGTTATCTGAACATGGATGTTTTGCAGGAGTCGGAAATATTTTTTTTTGGTATAAGTCGAGAATATTGGTTTATGAAAATATGAAATGTGGTTATTGTTATTATGCGATTCAAGTTGATGCGCAGATTTCACGCATTTGGTGCTCGTCATCATTTTGTTTTTTTAACTTGTATTATTTCATAATCGGATTAAAATTAAGTTTTCATTTTTAATCGTAAAATTTTGATTTTCAAACTTTTATCATTTAAACCGATTTACATTTATGTCATCCGTTCCGGCTGTAATGTGAAATTGTTTTTTGCGCTTTGCAACTTTGTCTTAATTTATTGAATTCGTGGGACCAGAATTAGACCACCGCTAATTGAGCATGATCATTGCTTAATTCTTTTTCATTTAAAGCTTTTGTCCGCTTTTCATAAGAAGAAACTGCAAATACACTTGTGATCACTAAGTTTTTGTCTAAAATGGTGGTCCATTTCATTCATTCTCTATGACTATGCACCCTTGGATATGTCAATCAGTAAATGCATTTTTATCTCCAAATATCATATTAAAATCTGTTAAAGACACTTGTTATCACTATTTCCTGATGGTCACTATTTTTTTTTTTCAACTAATGCTCACTATTTTTTTGATCGGGCGCTATTAGGTGTGGGGTGATCATGCACATTTGATATAGCTTATTTTATGAATAATAATATTTTACTTCTTAAAAAAAATTATTTTTTAGTGCCCCGTGAGCACCCCCTGACCATTTTTCTTTCGGAACACTTTACTTCAATAATAACAATATACCAAAAATATTTCAGTGACAACTGACCTCCAATATTATGCATGAGAGATTACATCAGTTATATTTTAACTTTATTATAGTAATAATTTCTACGCATTTTCTCATGCTGCATTATTAATAATCAAATTTGAAATATATAGTTGTTGAGATAATATTCTATAGTTCTAATAACTCTAATAAGAATTAATTAACCTAATGTTCAAGATATGGGTTTATGTCAACCGAAAAAATATAGCTGAAGCCCAACCTCCTCACGCTAAACTTTAACGTGATTCAGTGGCTGAACATGAAGTTTGCATGTTCTTTTTCTTTTATTACCTTTGTTAAGTATCCGGAAGCAATGTCCATAGCTTTGTGGTCCAGTCCAGAGGTAGTAAATTAAATGTTACTGACGAAAGAAAATTCACGGTCTTAAACTAAGATATGTTTAATTAATGAAAGGTTAAGACATTGAGGTTTTTTCCTGGGAGAACATAATCTGCAATGATGGGCGCCATGTGGATAATGGGCTCCACACGTAATACTGACTTTTGCGCGTGAACAACGACTGGGGTCTGGGAATCACCTTCATCATGAGAAATGATTGTAAAGAAAAAAATGGCCAACTTTGGCCTTAAATTGAGGAGGGTGTAACGCATGAAATTTGTGAATCACGACAGTATTCTATGTTTATTTTCATTATACTATTTGAGACTCAATATATTGTTGGAATTTATTACTATTGATTTAGTGATTAGTTTATCATTTTGTGACTATTACTTCTGTATCAAGGGAACTCTATTTGTTTGGGGATTTTTTGTCTAACTATTACTTCGCTAGCTGGCTGTGTCCCTCGGGTAGTCGGTGGGTGGATTGAGTCGAACTTCTGCTCCAGCATTTTGGTCTGCTGTTGGTGATCTGTGCCAGTTGGTTTGTAACTATTGATTCATGATTCCTAATGAAAGCCATTTTCCCCGAAAAAAAAAAGTTTTATCATTTTGTGACTCATTTAGTAAAAGATTTGATTTTTTAACAATAAAGATAATATATTTTACACAGTCTCTCAATCCCGGATCAAGCATGATTTTAATTAACGCTGGGGGCATTCATTTCGCGAATAATTTCAACATTTTAATGACAATGTAGAGCAATATGCATTTCCTGAGGCGAGTATTGGATCAGAGTTACTTTTCTACAATATATACATTTGCCCTTTTTGTTTCCGTCAGCAATATTTTCGATTCAAAGATAATTTCACAAAATATATCAAGTAATAACGCCAAACTTATTAGGAAAAAATTTACTTATATGATTTTTCACAATCGGATGATAAATCGGATATCATATAATTTTAGATTAATAATTTAGTCTTTGTGGTTTGCAAAACATTTTCCAAATAAGTCCAAAATAACTGTCCGTCTATATAATTCAAATGACATTTTGTTCCTACCTGGCAAACACATGTATATTCAGTAAAATAAGTTGGGGTTCTTTTTAACATAGCTAATTACATGTTTGGTCCTCAAATTTTTTATATTTTTTCGAATGTGTTCGTAATCATCACTCCACTCCTTGTTCAAAAATTGAAAACACATTTGTTTTTGCAGAATTTTGTCCTTAACTAAGACAACCTCAAGTCTCGACTTCAATGCTTCAAAGACCAGCAAGAACACCACTTACTTCCACACCGAACACTTCGATCAAAGGATAATTATTCTCCACCTAAATCATTTCAACCACAGATCTGTCATTTGCGATTTTCACAAATATCTCATCACCATTACCATCTTCTTTCTTATACTATAGTCGTGCATTTCCCATTTCAAGGTTTTAGTAAAAAAATCATCCAGGTTCCAGAAGCCAAACATTTCATCCTCGAATCCAACATACGACTCAAATATTTCACCTCCAACATGTTTAGTACTTATGTCGTCATCCACCATCCACCAGACTTGTAGTAATTGTAAATCAGCTCGTTGTCTATTACACAAGTGGGTATAAGCCATAAATCAACAAAACCACCAAAACAGAAAATAAATCATATATCAAAAACTAATGAAACAAATAAAATCCCAAATAAATAAAACCAACAAAATAGGTAAAAATCCAAAAGGAGAGAGACAATATACTTCAGATGAAGTACCAGAAAGAGTTAGAATACGAGGAAACCAAATCGTTGAGGAGTGTCAAATTTAAGATTTTCAAGTTGGGAGACTAGACTGCCAGTAAAAGGTAGAGCGTTGAGATGAGGAGCAGAGGGAGACGAAGAGACTGGAAAAAAGAGGATCGAAGGAGAGATGAGAGACGGAAGAGACGAAGAATAGAGAAGAGGAGACAAAAATACAAATAAAAAGAGAGAAAAAATGAGTGGAGAGAAGACGAGAGAGAATGGAGAGAATATATATTTATTTAAATAATGAGTTATTCGAAAACATATAAATAAATTGAGGATCAAATATGTAGTTAGCCATGTTACAAAATGAGTCCTAATTTATCCTACTAGATATTTACGTGTCTTTCATGTAGGACCAAAATATTGTTGTTTGAAAATCCTGTGGACATGCAGTTTTCTTAGACTTACTCGCTAAATTTTTTGCAAACGGTCAGAATCAAATTATCTATTTAAAATTATAGAGTATTCTATTGTAAAAACGTAAAACCAAAAAATATTCATGTCGATGTTTTCCAAGTTATAATCATTAAACGGAAAAGTAACACCTCATCGTTCAAACTAAAATAGACCAAATATACCAAAGAAAATTTAAAGAAACCTTACAGTTTTCTGTACAGATAGGAGATAGAATGTTAAATGATTATAGTTTTATGATTAATTTTATATGATTAAATTTCCTGCTTAGAGTTTTTAAAATAAATTCAAATATTATTTTGTAGTTCAGGCTTCAATACTAAAAATGCGGCACTTATCTTCAGAACCAGGAGCGTTGCCACGAAGCCTGGATGCAATCCACGTGCCACTATACGTGTAAGGTAATCCCATGCATCATTTTGCTTCCCCACCTATAATTACTTTTGTCACCCTTAACAACTACGAAAACCCATAATAATTTCCACACAAAAAATTTTCTATAAACTCTATATCCGAAAATACACGGCGAAATCATTCAATTAAAAAACCCCGGCTTTGATCCATCAAATCGTAGAAATGTCGTCGACTACTACACAATCTTCACTCACATCAACAGGTAAATTAATAAACCATCAATTAACATGTATTATTATATCTAACATGTAATATTTATCCTAAAAATATAATTATGCATTATTTGATTTTAAAAAAATTATGGAGCTCAAAATAATTGTTTTCCTTTTTTAATTTTGGTGCAGAAACGACGAGAGATATAATCCTGTGGAGGAGGAAGAAGCTGAGCGTTTTGGTTTTGGTGGTCTCGACGGCAGTATGGTTGCTTCTTGACGTTTATAGGTTGAACTTGGTTACTGTCGTCTCTTGGGTCGCCATGCTCGTCGTTACCTCGCTCTTTGCCTATGGTCAACTGGTCAGACTTTTCCGCAAGTACGATATTTATGTTTGCCATGATTTATTATTTTTGACCTTTGTAAATTTTGGATTTCGACCACCAACGACTACGGATTGAGTTCCTTTTGGTTGGTGTTATCTTTTCTAACTTGTCATGAAGATTGGATGACTAACCGAGTTCCAATCTTGTAAATAATATTCGGAGAGAAATAATTGAGTACGTGTCATCTCAGTGAATTCGAATCTGAAATCAACAGACTTTGCATTAACTAGATGAAATTGAGATTCATTTTTCGTTGATGTAGCTCTCATCATTCATATGCCTAGTTTTAAATCTGTTTCAGATAGTTTATGAACCATCTTGTTAAACAAATAATTTTTCTCCTTAATAACAAGCATTGGCAGAGACCCGTCCAGATCTTCCACAAATTAGTAAAGTTTTAATCATTGGAATATACAAAATAATATGTAACTGATCTAGCTAGAATAATCTTGATGAAACGGTGCATGGATCGATAACCCTGTGATTGATTTCAGGGAGGAACCAAACTTGTCGGGGTTTGAGTTGTCGGAGCCCATGGCAATCGAAGCTGCACGCAAGTTTCATCGATCGATGGAAGCAGGAATTCGTTGGATGTTCCATGTGAGTGCAGGGAGTGAGTGGTTTATATTTGCTCGTGTAGTTGCTGTCCTGTGGGTTCTTTCTTACATTGGAAGTATTTTCGATTTCCCGACGATGCTTTACACAGGTAACCTTCTGAGCACAAACCATATGATCTTCTCCCATTCGTTTGTAAATATCACAACTTATGACAGTTCTCGACTCGGATTAAGTTGTGATGTTTGTGATACATTGAACTATTTTGTCATGACCTATGCTTCACATTGAAAGTATTTTCCGATCCCATGGTTCAAGTTCGAAAACTATATTTCTGAAGTTACCAAATCATGGACCGGAACAACTAGAAGAGTTATCTAGTTATTTACCAACATATGTATGTAGAACTGTCCTAAAGCTCGAACAACGCTACCGCTAAAGAGATCATTCATTGTGCAATGCTTATGTCTTCGTCTTCCACAGGTATAATTGGAGGACTGACCGTTCCGGTGATCTATAAGAAGAACGAGGACAAGATAGAGGGGGGAAAACACTGGGTAAACATGAAGGCTAGACATTTATATGAAATGGTGGACGAGAAATTTGTCAAGAAAATCAAGAGCAAGGTGATCCACGAGGAGAAAAAGGACAAAAAAGTCGAGTAGTCATGCTAGGCCTGTAAATTTTCAGGAATCATTCTCAGGTTGTTGCTTATAAACATAGTATATGGCTACAAGGACAGGATGCATATAATATTTGTAAGTGCTTAGCTAACGTTGAATGGTTTTTTGTTTTTTGTCTTTGGCAAATATCGTTCCCAAAGTGAAAACGAGAATAAGTGTTTGACTTTGTCTCTTTTACTGACGTTTATGTTTTGGAGGGGAACTAGAATAAATTGATTCAGAACTACCATCATTTCATGGGCCCGGTTGTAGTATTGGGCTTCAAGTCCACATTTAGATTTATTCGGTGAAATAGAGATGAACAACCGTTATATATTAATCGACTATCAATGTACCGATCATATAATCTACACATCGGATTATTCGGTGAAATAGAAATGGTTCTTCCGTTATTGTTTGCTATTGAGGGGCACAAAGAATTGGTTAGGAAGTCAATTGCTAGTTAATAGAAGCTCTAACGGGCACAAAGAAATTAATGTTTTAAACTTTTGAGTCTTTTACTGTATGTTTTGGAGGGCAACTGGAAATTGATTCAGAACTGCCATCTTCATGGGCCCAGTTGTAGTATCGGGCTTCAAATCCATATTTAGATTTATTCTGTGAAATAGAGATGAACAACCATTATATATTAACCGAATATCTATGTAAAGATCATACAGTCCATACATTGGATTGGTCGATTGAATTTACGATGTGGAACGAGAATTATAGTTTTTTGCGATGTAGAACGACAATTAATAGTTATTTTTACTTCTCGGAGTACAGTGACACATCTGGAAGTTTGACTATACTTAATTTTAACGTTAACATTTCTGTTGGTGTTCTGGTCAAACCTTCCAACTCACTTGAGGATTATCTTTTATATTCCTCCACCGACTCTTCCAAAGTTGGTATGCGAAATCTGAAGTCAGCACGTTTCACAAAGATGGTAGGAATTTACCATATTGTTAAAGAAAGTGGCGATGTCATGAAACGTGCGTCATTACGATGACGTTAAATTATACTTTCGTCATTAATAAATGGATTAGAAGAATTGCTTCTTGTTTCCAGAAAGACGTTTGGTATCAGGAACTTCACGGAAAACGTTTTATGCAAATGAAAAAATACAGCTCCTCCAAATTTCAAATATGAATCAAGTAAAATTTTTAAATAGTCACAATAAAAATTCTAACAAATATTTTATTTACTAAATTCATAATGATGTATTCCACTTTTCTAGTTAAATTGTAGCATTTGTCACTTACTGGTTCTTTTCTATTTTACTTTTTTACTTTTTGAGTAATTCTCATCATTCCTAACCTGAGTTAACCCACTTTTATTAATTGAATTTAGAATAGTATAGCACACTGGATATACAAATAAATAGTTATAAAAGAACCTAACCATTTGATAGTTGCTCCAACTTAATTGGTATTTTAAATTAAATTTTTTTTAGAATTAGATTAACTTTTATGTATTTGCATACGGTAAAACACTATTTGTCGTTGTGGTAGGTCTTTTGGTTTGATCTGAATTTCTACCTTCCTCCAGGTTTGATTTTACCCGAGAAAAAATCCTGACGTCTGAGGAAATGGAGAAGGAGGGGTATAGTTCTTAGGAGGTGCAAGTATTTTCCTTGTTGGAAGTGAAAAGTGTAAATATATTTACATAATAATCGGTAAGCAGAAATATACCCGAATTGATTGATGTAGAGTAGAATGCTATCATACGTACCTATGAGCTAAGGTTTCTCTCACTTTTTTACCTTTTTATGACGTCCGTCGACAAATAGCATTAGCATCTTTTTATAGGCAGAGAGAGGACATAACTATGTTCATAAATTCAATCTCGTGCGTCCATCGAATTTCTAATGGACGGTTGAGATTAAACTAATAACCAGAGAAACTAAATGAGAGCTACCTTAATAGAACTATATGAAATATAATAGATAATTCTTATATTCTCCCACTTGGCTCGAATACAAGTTAATAATTAACATAAGATGCACAGTATTAAGTAATCTCAACTCAAAATCTACAATCACAATACCATCATATGAAAAACTACTAAATGCAAGCTATAGCGATTATATATCATTTATAGAGATACTCCTTTCCATAACCACGACATTAGCAATTCAACATACTAAACCAACAAAATGGTACATGGTACTAATAATAGTTCACAATAATGTCTCATAAAGACTTTCTTATTTTTTCCATAAATCTATAATGTATACATCAATAATAAAATGAGAAAACCATAATATATAACAAGAATGTATATGTGAGCTGAGAGTGTCATCTATTAAAAACAATCAGAAATACTACCAAGACATGATCTTAGTGTATGCTCTCTAACTTATTTTGGTTATAATGACTTTTTCAATGGATCTACAATCATAAGATCTGTATTGCTTTGCACCTCTGGAGAACTTGTCGTTCTTTGAGAAAAATACTACCAAGAAATTATCACAATAAAGTTTCAATGACTTGCTAATGGTGTCGACAACTGCAAGTCCCAAAATAAAGTTCCTTAACCACTTTGCTTGGATGTTGGCCTCATAACATGCCACAAATTTGACTTTTATAGTGGATATATATGTTGTAGTCTATTTGACACTTTTCTATAAATTTGCTCTATTTGCCAAAAGAAATACATATCCAATAGTAGACTTTTTATTATCCAAACATCCAACATAATCTAAATCTAAATATTCAATCATCTCAAATATGTCAAATTTTCTACACATGAGCATGTAATCTTTAGTCCCATAAAGATAACTTAAAAATTTCTTAGCTCTCCAATATTCTTTACCTGAATTCCTTTGGTACCTTCTTAGCATATCGACCGTGAAGTTGTATTTGGTCGTGTACAATTCTACAAGTACTATAGGCTACCAATAACTTGAGCATAAGATATAAGCTCTAATAATTTTTGTTCTAGTTCATTCTTAGGACATTATGAAGGATAAATTTGTCACATTTATGTATAGAAACATGATTGGCATTACATACAAAATGTTTGAATTTCTTTAGAATTCTTTCCAAATACCCTTTTTGTAACAATCCAAGCAAACCTGGTGCCCTATTACAGAATATCTCTATTCCAATC
Source organism: Hypericum perforatum (assembly GCA_012979155.1). Taxonomy (NCBI): domain Eukaryota; kingdom Viridiplantae; phylum Streptophyta; class Magnoliopsida; order Malpighiales; family Hypericaceae; genus Hypericum; species Hypericum perforatum. The sequence goes on along the minus strand of SOPF01028392.1, from coordinate 628,841 downwards.
ACATAGGATGTTTGGCCCAAATCTTTCATCTCAAAATTTTTTGAGAGAAATTTTTTAGTCTCACGTAATATTCCCAAGTTATTTGCAACAAATAAAATATCATCAACATATAGGATTATGAATATATACTTGCTCCCACTGATCTTTTGATCTATACATCGATCAACATTTTCTTTAAAATCAAAAGATATGATGGTATCATTAAACTTAAGATACCACTAACGAGAGTCTTGCTCAAGCCTATATATCAATCTCTCAAATTTACACACCAATTGTTCTTTTCCATCAACCTCAAACCTTTTAGGTTGATCCATATAAACTTCCACTTCGAGATTCTTGTTAAGAAATACATTCTTTACATCTATTTGGTGTAACTCCAAATCATAATGAGCCACCAATGTCATAATTATCCTTAAAGAGTCTTTCTTAGAGACTAGTGAAAAAGTCTCATTATAATCAATACCACTTTTCTAAGTATAACCTCTTACTACAATTCTAGCTTTATGTCATTCACTATTGCTAGTGTGAACACATTGGTCTTAAAGACCTATTTACATCTAACCCTTTTAGAATCTTTAGGCAATTTGACAATATCCTAAACCTTGAGCTTTTCCATAAATTTTAACTCTTAATTCATGGCATCTATCTATTTCTTAGTCTCATGCAATGTAATAACTTGTGAAAATGAAACTAGATCCTTATTGATTCCGAATGGATAGATGCAAAACAAGCAAAATATTCCTAAGTCATTTGCAACAAGCAAAATATCATCAACATATAGGACTACGAATATATACTTGCTTCCATAAATCTTTTGGTCTATACATCGATCAATATTTTCTTTAAAACCAAAAGATATGATGGTATTATTAAACTTGAGATACCACTAATGAGAGTCATGCTTAATTCTTGATCTTTTCCACCAATCTCAAACTCTTCAGGTTGATCCATATAAACTTCCTCTTCAAGATTCTTGTTAAGAAAGGCAGTTTTTACATCCATTTAGTGTTACTCCAATTCATAATGAGCCATCAATGTCATAATTATCCTTAAAGAGTCTTTCTTAGAGACTATTGAAAAAGTCTTGTTATAATCAATACCAATTTTCTAAGTACAACCTCTTACTACAACTCTAGCTTTATGTTGTTCAATATTGCCAGTGTGATCACGTTTGGTCTTAAAGACCTATTTACATCCAACCCTTTTAGAATCTTTAAGCAATTTGACGAGATCCTAAACTTTAAGCTTTTCCATAGATTTTAACTCTTCATTCATGACATCTATCTATTTCTTAGCCTCATGCAATGTAATAGCTTTTGAAAATGAAACTAGATACTTATTGATTTCAATATCAAAGTCTATCTCAAGTAAATTAACCACAAAATTATCTAAAATAGCTAATTTTCTTTCTCATTTAGAATACCTTAATGCTATTTCTTACAATTATTTATTTGAGTTTGGTGACCTAGTTGGTACATGATGACCAAAATTTTTATCCATATTGACTTGCATTTCTGCAATATTTTGAGTAGCTTTCGATATAATTATGGAAGAAAAAATTGATACATGGAAATTCACATTCACTTTTACTTTCACAATTTCTACTCTTTAATTACTCTTGCTAACTTCACCATTCTCAATGAACCTTGCATCACCAATTTTAACAATTCTCGGACTGTGGTTCGAACAATAAAATGTATATCCTTTAGATTTCTTTGGGTAACTAATAAAGTAACTATTGATTATTCGAGAATCTACTTTACTTTTATATTTATTATATAATCTCACTTATGTTGGATAACACCAAACATGCAAGTGTCTTACACTAGATTTTCTTCTAGTCCATAACTCAAAAAGAGTTTTTGGAACAGCCTTACTAGGAACCCAATTTGAGAGCATATGTCCACAACGAGATGGATGACATTTTTATATAATTCATAATACTCCTAATTATTTTAATTAGAGACCAATTCTACATTTCTGCTATATCATTTTGTTTTAGTGTACCAAACAAATGTGTTAAGCAATTATACCATGTCTTTCAAGGAATTTTGCAAATGGACCAAGATATTGACTACTTTTGTCATGTTTATTATAATATTTACCACCTTTATCCGACTTTATGTGTAATGCCCTATGATTTGATCAACTGGCTCCACTGTACCAACACGGGTCTTTTCAATATGATTTGTCCTCACTTGCATGCACCCTGAAAAACTTCCCAAGAGGTCACCCATCCTGATCTTATACTCGGCCAAATGCATTTACCCTTGAAGT
>SOPF01028392.1:596659-626164 GCA_012979155.1 Hypericum perforatum | reverse complement strand
ATCAAATCACTTAAGCCTTTCACATAGTACATATATGGGTATCACATTAATGTAACACCCTGTGATTTGACCGACTAGCTCTACTATACAAACATGGGTCTTTGTAGCATAGTTTTTCCTCACTCGCACGCACCATAGAAAAACTTCCCAAAAGGTCACCCATCCTAATCCTACCCTCGACTAAATGCATTTAACCTTGAAGTTTTTTTAGGATGTATGCCAAAAAAGAAGGTACACCTTGTTGGTATGGATAGTAACAATCAAATTACTTAAGCCTTTCATACAGTACATATATGGATATCACATTTACCCTTCCTTAAATACGTGATGTCCTCGTCACGCTAGATACACACAATCCCAGAATTTCTTGCTTGTATGTTTATTCGATCTCTGAATCACAGCATACAAGCCAAGGTTGCTCTGATACCAAATATAATGCCCCGTGATTTGATTGACTGACTCCACTTTGTACTTGTCTCTTGGCCTCTAGCACCAAAATTATCTAGAATATTTCTTGTCCTAACTCACCTTCATAGGAAATTGTTGTCTCCCCTCGCAACTGAAAGATTACCATTTTTCTCTGACAGTCTATCACCGCAGGATAATTGATAAGCCAATCCATTCCTAATATCACATCAAATTTCATCATTCCCATGACTCTTAGGTCTCCTTTAAGATTGCGCCCATTGATTATAATTTCACAATCCTTGCATTGCTGATTAACAGTAATAGTGCTTCCTAATGGGGTGCTGACTGCTAAAGGTTCTTCACTCTCCTGCTTGGTAATTTTATGCTTTTTCACGAAATTCTTTGATAGGAACGAATGTGTGGCACCATAATCAAATAAGACTTTTTCCAAATATCCAGCCACTAACACTCTACCTAACAAGGTGGTCAACTTCTCAACACATTATAGTTTCACAATACTAGTTTATCAATCCATAAATCATAATAATCTTTTCCTATATAGTTAGGTTTCTACTAAAGAGTTATCTGTCATAATGTCTTCTATCCGTTGCAGCGCATCCTTCTAGTTCAGTGCATAGACTCGATCTGGTGCCTTTGTGGATGGTACTACTGCCATCTTAACTGGGTTAGCTAGAATGGTCTGTACAAGATTTGTTGTGGTAGTAGATAGGACTCGGGGTTCAACATCTGGGTACTGTGCCACCCTATGTCCTACCTTTCCACAACAGAAACATGTTCCATTGCCCACCTATAAGGATCATTGGTTATTTATTTCTCAGAAATATTATATATATATATATATATGCATTATTATTTTTTTTACCTGCATTGCTCCTCATGATGCTCAAAATGCCTACACCTCTGACACTGGTCTACACTAAGAGACAAGTTGTTGGTCCAGTTGTTTCCATGTGAGGTATCATATGGTTTCTTTGGGACTCTAGCAGTGGTATGATTACCAAAAATTTGTCCCATTTTTCTCTTACCACTCTCCTTGTCTATTTTATCATGTCACAGGTTTTGTTCTACTGCTAATGCTCGGGTCAGAACCTCAGAGTATGTGGGTAGAAATAATGGCACTATGTGGTCCCTAATTTCTTTGGCTAGGCCCTATTCAAATTTTTGAGCTCTAGTCTCTTCATCCAATATTGTAGCTTATTTAAATACTGATAGCCTACACATATGCCAATTTAGTATGTCAACACTAGCAATTTAGTCATGATCCATTTCATACGCATAAACCTAGCTCTGATACCAAATATAACGCCCCATGATTTGACCGACTAGCTTCACTATACTAATACAGGTATTTTCAGTGTGCTTTGTCCTCACTCGCGTGCACCCTAGGAAACTTCCCAGGAGGTCACCCATCCTAATCCTATCTTTGGCCAAACACATTTAACCTTGAAGTTTTTTCAGGATGTGTGCCCGAAAAGAAGGTGCACCTTATTGTTAGGGATAGTAACAATCAAATCATATAAGCCTTTCACACGATACATATATAGATATCACATTTACCCTTCCTTAAATACGTGACATCTTTGTCGCGCCAGATACACACAATCCCAGAATCCCTTACTTGTAGGTGCATTCGATCTCCGAATCATACCATAAAAGTCGAGGTCACTCTAATACCAAATGTGATGCCCTGTGTTTTGATAAACTTGCTCCACTTTGTACTAGTTTCATGGTCTCTAGCACTGAAATTATCCGGAATGTTTCTTATCCTGACTCACCTTCGTAGGAAATTATTGTCTCCTCTAGCAACTGAAAGATTACCATTTTTCTCCGACAGTCTATCACCGCATGATATTTGGTAAGCCAGTCCATTCCTAGTATCACATCAAATTTCCATCATTCCCATGACTCTTAGGTCTCCTTGAGATTATGCCCACTTATTATAATTTTGCAATCCTTGCATTGCTGATCAATAGTAATAGTGCTTCCTAATGGGGTACTGACTGCTAAAGGTTCTTCACTCTCCTGCTTGGTAATTTTATGCTTTTTCACGAAATTCTTTGATAGGAACGAATGTGTGGCGCCAGAATCAAATAAGACTTTTGCCAAATATCCAGCCACTAACACTCTACCTAAAAAGGTAGTCAACTTCTCAACACTTTATAGTTTCACATGACTAGTTTACCAATCCATAAATCATAATAATATTTTCCTATGTAGTTAGGTTTCTACTAAACAGTTACCTGTCACAATATCTTCTGTCCGTTGCTGTGCATCCTCCTAGTTCAATGCATAGATTCGAGCTGGTGCCTTTGTGAATGGTGTTGCTGCCATCCTAACTAGGTTAGCTAGAATGGTCCATACATGATTTGTTGTGGTAGTAGATAGGACCCGGGGTTTAACATCTAGGTACTGTGCTACCCTATGTCCTACCTTTCTACAGCAGAAACATGTTCTATTGCCCACCTATAAGGATCATTGGTTACTCATTTCTCAGAAATATTATATATATCTGCATTATTATTTTTTTTACCTGCATTGCTCCTCATGATGCTCAAAATGCCTACACCTCTGACACTGGTCTACACTAAGAGATAAGTTGTTGGTCTAGTTGTTTCCATGTGAGGTATCATATGGTTTCTTTGGGACTCTAGCAGTGGTATGATTACCAAAAATTTGTCCCATTTTTCTCTTACCACTCTCCTTGTCTATTTCATCATGTCATAGGTTTTGTTCCACTGCTAATGCTCAGGTCAGAACCTCAGAGTATGTGGGTAGAAACAATGGCACTATGTGGTCCCTAATTTCCTTGGCTAGGCCCTCTTCAAATTTTTGAGGTCTAGTCTCTTCATCTAATATTGCAGCTGATTTAAATACTGATAGCCTATACATATGCCAATTTAGTATGTCAACACTAGCAATTTAGTCATGATCCATTTCATACGCATTAACCTAGCTCTGATACCAAATGTAACGCCCCATGATTTGACTGACTAGCTTCACTGTACTAATACAGGTCTTTTCAGTGTGCTTTGTCCTCACTCGTGCACACCTTAGGAAACTTCCCAGGAGGTCACCCATCCTAATTCTATCTTTGGCCAAACACATTTAACTTTGGAGTTCTTTCAGAATGTGTGCCCGAAAAGAAGGTAAACCTTGTTGGTATGGATAGTACTAATCAAATCACTTAAGCCTTTAACACTTTACATATACGGGGTATCACATTCATCCCTCCTTAAATATGCGACATTCTCGTCGTGCCAGATACACAAAATCCCAGAATTCCTTGCTTGTAGCTGCATTCGATCCTCTAATTACACCATACAAGTCAAAGTTGCTCTAATACCAATTGTAACACCATGTGATTTGACCAACTGGCTCCACTATACCAACATGGGTCTTTTTAACGTGATTTGTTCTTACTTACATGCACCCTAATAAACTTCCCAGGAGGTCACCCATCCTAATCATACTTTCGGCCAAATGCATTTAACATTAAAGTTCTTTTAGGATGTGTGCCCGAAAAGAAGGTGCACCTTGTTAGTATAGATAGTAATAATCAAATCACTTAAGCCTTTCACACGGTACATATATGAGTATCACATTATGATTTTCACTTTCATGTCTAATTGCCTTTCAACTTCATTCATATACACCTTAAATGCCTTAAGTGCTTGAGATTTTCATGAAGTAAACAAACATGACCATAATATGAAAAATCATCAATAAAGGTAATAAACTACTTTTCTCCACCAAAAGATAGAACATTAAATAATCTGCAATATCAGTATGTATTATCTCAAGAAACTGATTACTTCTTGTGGCTTCTTTCTTGCTATAATTGGTTTGCTTTCCTTTAATGCATTCTAGACGTATGCCAAGATCAATAAAATCAAGATTCTGTAGAATCTCATTCTTTACTATTCTTTTTAACCTTTCCTTGGATATACGACCTAAATTTATATGTCACAAGAAAGCATAACTATTATTCTCAATGTTATGCTTAATTCTAATATTAAAAATATCAAGCAAAGATTTAGAAAATCCACTATCTAGTTTCATCTTATATATAAACTATCAGATAAGATACCTAAATCAATAAATAAACTGAAACATCCAAATCCAAACTTAACATAAAAACTACAAATATTCAACATAAAAAGAGAACTCAAGTTTGTTGATACTACAAATATATAGAGAGTCTATAATAAATCTAAATAATGATTAGTGTCTAAGACTAAACGACAAATCTCAATGCCTTTAATTAAAACGTTTGTTCGATTTTCCATGAGGTGGAACCTTTCATATGGGTTTATGGTTTGAATCAAACTGAATCCCTGCATAATATTGGAAACATAAGTTGAAGCACTAGAGTCAATCCACCAAGTATTGGAAGGTACTTCTGATAAGTTTGATTTGAAATATTCAAAGATGTTTTCGTTACTTTTCTTTTTGAACAAAGCTGTACATTCTGTGCAATCTTTTTGATAATATTCCTCATTTTTTACAAAAGTGACACTTATCACACTTCTTTTCATTCATGGTAGATTGATCTACCTTAGTTGGACCTTTCTTTTTAATTTCTTGAATTTCACTTGGTATATATTTTCTCAGCTCCCTTACATGTTAGGCCAATAGAATGACTTCCTTGGTTCTTTAATTTTCTTTCCTTTTTAACAAGCTTATTAGCCAATTTATTAACAGTTCATTTATCTTTTATGGTGTTATAACTAATCTGGAATGACCCGTATTTAGGAGGTAATGAGTTCACTATGATTTACACCAAAATCAGTTCCATTGCTTATGATCTTTAATCTTGCTACCAAATTTGTCATCTTTAGCACATGATCATGCATAATTTGTGACCTATTGAACTTCATAGTCACAAGATTTGCCATTAATGTTCCAACAATAGACTTATCTGCAGAACAAAATCTATCTTTTATAGTAGAAAGATATTCCTTTGTGCTTTCTATCTGTTGAATTAGACTTTTAATATTGCTGACAATTTTCATGCATATGAATGCTAAACTTAATCTGTTTGATCATTCTCATTTATAATGGAACGCTTTGTCATCCTTAGAACTTTTAGCAGTAATAGACTTAGGTTTTTCTTCTCATAGTGCCAAGTCAATATCTGAAGCTCCTAAATATAACTTAACTTGTTCACTCTATTTAGAAAAATTCAAACCATCAAACAGATCAACACATGAAGCATGAACTGAAATAGCTACAATGCTAACATACATGCTCAAATTAACATTCAATAATAGATTCAAATGATGTAAAACAATTAGAGTACATTATAGCTCTTCTTTAGGTAAAAACTATAACATACGATCATAAATCATTACCATATAAGACATTCATTGTAGAATTTAATAATTTTAAATCAAATAAACATGTTATCTTTGGATAAACATAAATATATGACCAAAATATCAATTCATACATTACGTTTATTGAAGAACTTAGATATTTAAAATCAAATACTAAATATCAAATATGCATATATACTTGATTTAAATATCTATTTCATCACCTTTATACTTGTTAGTTACAGAATAGTGACCTAACTTTCGGTAGAATCGGTTTTCTCATAAATAGTAACTGTTAATTTATTCATCGAAATATTTAATTGGCGATAGTTGATAAATAAATAATAAATATATACATGTTTATAACGTTAAAGTTTGGCCACTTTGGTGACTTACAAACATGTACCATGACATGTATAACATTAATATCAAGTAAGATTTATTTTAATATTCAACAAATCAACTTTAATATAATCATTAATTATAATTAATAACAACGATTCATAATAATAAGAAGGGAAAAATCTACTTTAGTACCTTGTAATTTGGTCCGTTCTCAGCTAAGTCCATGTGGATTAAAAAGTTAATTCGAGTCTGACATCGTCTAATTTTTCTATTTGGATCACCTCTCGCCAGTTTGATTCATTTTTGTTAAAATGCTTCGTTTTGGTCTAATCAAATCCGACATTTTCAATGCCAATTGTAGACTCCAGTTGACTCTCCGAAGTGTCTCCTAACGTAGTTTCACACGTCTTCATTGCCGAAATCGCGAGATCGAGCTTCAGATTTTTGAATCAAATTGGTCAGGGTGGCCCAAATGGGAAAATTGGACTATATCAGACTCGAATCAACTTTTTTAAACTACAAGAACTTAGATGGGAACGGGTCAAATCACACGGTACAAAACAGACTTTTCCCTAATAAGAATATTACCATATCAAAATTGTAATTAAAAAACAAATATAATATAATTGAGATCTAATTCTTATTATACTTTGATAGATTTATAATTAATCAAGACTTAATTTATTTTTTATTTAGTTATCTATTCCAATTATAAATCTGTTAAACTTATTCAAATAAAAAAAATATTAAAATGTTCGGCGGCGGCGAAATTGCGCGAAATTGCAAATGTGGATGATTTCAAATTCTCTTTTCTTATAAAAATGCTATGATACCATAAAATGTCACGACCCGAAAGGAATCGCGACAACTATCCTTTATTGCAAATGACAAAAATCCGAAATACACAAAGTCTAAATTCCAAATAGTAAATAGTCTAAAACTCAATCCAAAAAAGTTCAAAACATCATGAATGGTTCAATCAATGCATGCATGCAGATTCTTCTCTACTCTCGTCCCGATATCCCAATATCTATAACAAGCAAGGAGACAAACGTGGTCAGTCATAAACTCAGTAAGGAACCCCACGACACAACAATATCAACATATGAAGTCAATACTCTCAATGCCATTCAACATTGACAATGCAATCATTAACACTGACAATACAATCATTAACATATTAGTTCCAATTTTTAATACGGAGCTCTGGAGTCCTCACTTATCATGATGGGATTCTCGTGGAGCACAGATAAATACCCGACCATTCCTATAATGCAGGCCCAAAAGATAGAAGGGTATTCCCTCCACGAGTCCAGATAGTCTACATACTCCCTGTCCATTTGATCAGACATACCTCGGGCTACCCGGTAGCCCTTAAGCGATATGTGCGAACTACAGGGACTAATAGGTATGAGACAATCCCGCATGACAAAAATCATATCAATCACATACCCAAATTCTGAAAATCCAATTTCGAATCCAAATCCACAATCACACTTTCGTATTCACAATCAACAATCACAAATCCAAAGTCAACAGTCACAACTCCATAATCATAAGTACGAATCCAATATCAACAATACAATTCAGTATTTTTGAAATCCACAACACATCTCCCAATTCACAATCTCATATACTAACAAAATATGTACAGAAATATGTATTGAAATACATATGGAAATACGCACCAAAATATGTATGAATACAGATAAATATGGACAAAAATACAGACAAAATACAGACAAAAATACATATACAAAACAAAGACAGAATTCACTTACCTCCTAGGATTATAAACTGTATCCCACGCCCTAAACACGCTCTTCTTTTATTTACAAAAGCCTAAAGGGTCCGTTTGGTATGACTTCTGGATAGGATAGAACAGTACTGGATAGAACAGTACTGGACAGAATTACTTGTTCTAGCTGTACTGTCCTATGTTTGGTTATTTTAGTACATGATTGAATATTTTCTCTATTTCTCAATTGTATATGTATAATAATTTAATCTAAAATTTTGCTAAATACAAAAATATTCTACAGCAGATAATATTCATTAAACTGAGTAAAATCAATCATTACATTAATAATAATATTATATAGAAGTAGCAAGAGTTCTTTTCCTTCGCGTGCGTCTGTTGGGAACAAAGTGAACAAGTTAGATGAGCAAAAAGAAATTAAGGTATTTGGCATCTCTTGTTGATCAGGCGACACCCAGATTTGAACTGGGAAAAAAGGATTTGCAGTCCACCGCCTTACCACTCGGCCATGCCGCCAACACAATCTAAAAAACATGCAAAAAGCCCTCCTTTTTTTTTGAAATCCCAATCATAGAAATAAAATCTTTGAATAAAAAATTAGAATAAAAACTAAATATTCAAAAATAATCCTTATGAATTTAGATCATGTTAATTATATTATAAATATTTTTAATATGATATCACATAATTAAACAAATATGTTTTTGTAAAGATAAAATATTATTAAAAATTATTCATGCATGTACATTATATAACAAATGGGTATGTTAAATTTATTTATTTGAGTGACTCACTAAAATAATATCATTGTAAATATGTATGTGTAGATCAAATATATAGATTAACCACTTTCATATTTTTATATGGATTTATATCCGAAATATGAAATATAGAAAATTTAAATGAATCTCAATTAAAAAAATTGTATATAAGATCTAAAAATTTATAGTAGAGAAAATGATTATTAATGATTGAGTTAAATATGATAACAAATAAGAAAAAAGAAATAATATAAGGTAACATGGTAAAAACCATTGTTTTTAAATTGGCGGTCCGACCGGCGGTCCGACCGGTCGGACCGCGAATCAGCCACTCCACCGGTCGGAAACTGATAATCCGACCGGGTACCTTACCAACTGGGCGATTTTTGGGATTTTTCGGTCGGACCGGCCGGTCTGACCGGAAACCGGGGGCGATTCGACCGGAAAATATTAAAAAAATATTATTTTTTAAAAAAAAATAATTTTTTTTTAAAATAGAAAAATTGAATTTTTCTTAAAAAAATTTGGTCCGACCGGTCGGACCGGTCAGACCGAAGATCGGCCAGCCCATCGGGTCGATCTCCAGTCCGATTTTGAAAACTATGGTAAAAACATGCCATAATAGATTTCTGTCCTTGGACAAAAAATTTTGTCCCATAGAAATTGGTGGGACAAGAAATTAGGGTTGGGCTTGGACAAGAATTCAATTTTGTTCTGTCCATTTTTTGTGCCAAACATAGGCTTGGACAAAAAACTTTGTCCAGTCCTGTCTAAGCTTTAACACCAAACGCACCCAAACAGAACCAAATCAGTTTCTAACATAGGTTTCGAAATCAAGTTACGTGGCTATAGGGGTGATACTTACTCTATGAAATCAGAATCTTTGCCTTGATTTTCCAAAAGTCTCGAGTTAGCAAGGTCATCCTCCCCACCTTCAAAGATACGATTTTGTGAGCCTTTCTTGGATCCACACAATTTTGAGTAGACAAGGACGGAAGGACAGGTCATTCTTACCCGTATGTTCTAACACAATTGTTCCGAGGCTCTCCGTTCTTTCTCAATCTCCTTTAGTTTGGCTATTTTCCTCTCCTTCACAAAAGGGATGAAATTTGTGAATGACCTCTTAGGTTTAGGGAGAATATACTAACCCTAGTTTTCTTAGACAGTTAAGAGGGTAAATTACAAACTACTACCCAATCGTAAGAAAAATATCTAATATGGTTCTTATAATATAATGCTCTTCAATTGGTTCAACCCAATTCTTACATTCTACTCCCCTTAAAAGAAGTTTGTCCTCAAACTTACTTGTGTGATCGAAGAGGTATGGATATTTCTCCTTCATTTTTGAACTCAACTCCCAAGTAGCCTCTCTTTCCGTATGATTACTCCATTGCACCTTGACATATTCAATCGCTCTTCTTCGAAGTTGCTGTAGTTTGGAGTCCACAATTCTCAGGGGGACTTCTTCGTAACTCATATTTGGACAGACTTCAGTTGGAATTTCTTGCACTATTTGACCTTCTCTTGGGATATACTTCTGAAGCATGGACACGTGAAACACATCATGTATTCTTGCTAAGGCTAGGGGTAGTGCAAGTTGATATGCCAACTTTCCTATTCGCTCGATAATGTCATATGGTCCAATATACCGCGAGCTGAGTTTTTTGTTCACTCCAAATCTTCGGATTCCTCTGGTTAGGGAGACCTTCAAGAACAAATGGTCCCCTACCTCAAACTCTACTCCCTTGCGATGTTGATCTGCAAATTTCTTTTATCGGTCCTGTGCCGCTTGTATCTGACTCCTTATCACGGGTACTTTCTCAGTCAATTCTCTAAATATTTCCGGGTCAAGAATCCCCTTCTCTCTTACCTCATTCCAGCTAATAGGTGAATAACACTTTCTTCTATATAGAGCTTCATAGGGGGGCATACCTATACTCGCCTGGAAGCTGTTATTATACGCAAACTCTACTAAAGGTAGGTGGCTTTCCCAATTTCCCCCAAAATCCAGAACACAAGCTCTTAGTAAATCTTTCAGAGTTTGTATAGTTCTTTAAGATTGTCCATCTGTCTGCGGGTGAAAGGTGGTGCTAAATTGCAATTTTGTCCCCATTGCCTTTTGAACACTGCTCCAGAATTTAGACATAAATCTTGTATCTCGATCTGATATGATACTTATCGGAACTCCATGAAGTCGCACTATCTCCTTAACATATAATTCGGTCATCTGATCAATGGACATCTCCGTCTTATAAGCCAAAAAGTGCGTCGTCTTAGTAAGTTGATCTACTACCACCCAAATAGCATCCTTCCCATGTACACTTTTTGGTAATCCTATCACAAAATCCATAGTGATCATTTCGCACTTCCACTGTAGGATTTCCAATGGTTGTAAAGGGCCAGCTGGTCGCTGGTGTTCAGCCTTAACTAACTGACAAATCATGCATCTTACCACATAGTCAGCTATCTCCTTTTTCATTCCTGGCCACCAGAAATTAAGTTTGAGATCCTGATACATTTTGGTTCTGCCTGGGTGTCCAGTATAGCGAGCTGTGTGTGCTTCTTCTAACACCTTATTCTTCAGTTCCTGGGAGGCTGGTACACAAATCCTATTCTTGTAGTATAAAAATCCGTCTGCTCCTATCTGAAAGTATTTTACCTCCCCTTTTTCAACTCGATGTCTCAGTAAAATCAATGCCTCATCCTGAAGCTGCCCTATCCCCAATTATGCCCAAAGTGTAGGTTCCATTTCCATGCTCATTAATATTCCTATAGATGGGGTATCTTCCAGTTCTAAACTCTTCAATTCCCGTATCAAATCTTTCTGTGTGGTTAACCCAGCTCCTACCTTTGAGGTTAAATGATTATTCTTTCTGCTTAAAGCATCTACCACCATGCTGGCTTTTTCAGGATGATAGTGAATTCCTATATCGTAGTCCTTGATCAGTTCTAACCACCTTCGCTGCCTCATATTCAATTCCTTCTGGGTGAAGATGTACTTAAGGCTTTATGATCCATATATATATCTCACAACGTACTCCGTAGAGATAGTGCCTCCACACTTTGAAGGCATGAACAACCGCTGCTAGCTCTAGGTCATGAGTAGGGTAGTTTTTCTCATATGGCTTAAGCTACCTCGACGCATAAGCGATTACCTTATCCTCATGCATTAGTATACACCCTAACCCATTCTTCGAGGCATCACTGTAGATCACAAAGTCTATTCCTTCCCTGGGTTGAGCTAGTATGGGTGCGGATATTAGTCGGTTCTTCAACTCTTGAAAGCTCTGCTCACATTCCTCTGTCCATGTAAACTTCACCCCCTTCTGCGTCAATCTAGTTAGAGGCATAGCTATCCGGGAAAATCCCTCCACAAACTGTCAGTAGTAGCCTGCCAAGCTCAGAAAACTATGCACATCTGCCATATTCCCTGGCTGTGTCTAGTTCACCACTGTTTCAATTTTACTAGGGTCTACGGAAACTCCATCTCTAGATATAACATGTCTTAAGAACCCAACCTTCTCAAGCCAAAACTCACACTTCTTAAATTTGACATACAATTATTCCTTCCAAAGTATTTGTAATACCATCCTTAAGTGTTGCTCATGCTCCTCCCTACTGGGTGAGTATACCAGGATGTCATCGATAAACACAACCACGCACTTATCCTAATATGGCCTAAATGTGCGACTAATATCTTCTTCTCGAATCTTAACCTGGTGATAACCTGATCAGAGGTCTATCTTGGAGAACACCTGAGCTCCCCTTAACTGGTCAAATAGATCCTCAATCCTCGGTAATGGATAGTGATTCTTAATAGTGAGCTTGTTGAGTTCTCGATAATCTATGCACATTCTCATACTCCCATCCTTCTTCTTTACAAATAGTACCGATGCTCCCCATGGTGAGACACTGAGTCTAATGAAGCCCTTATCTAATAATTCCACCAGCTGTGATTTTAATTCCTTTAACTCAGCTGGGGCCATACAGTACAGTGCCTTAGAAACTGGGCGAGCCCCAGGGATCAGCTCAATTTTGAATTCTACTTCTCTATTTAGGGGTACTCCTTGTATGTCTTCCGGAAACACATCTAGAGACTCGTTAGCTACAGGTATTTGCTCTAGTGTGACTTCACCTCAAATATCCATTGTGCTAACAAGGTAGGCAACAAAACCATTTTATACCAACTTCTTTGCTTCAAAGGCTGAGATTAAATAAGGTGAGGGGATTTCGGTCATTTCGCTTTCAAACATAAATTCTTCTTGTCTGGGAGGTCGAAAGGTTACTGTCCTTCTCCTACAATCAATCGATGCATGATGAGTTGCTAGCCAATCCATCCCAAGAATGACATCGAAACCCATCATTTTCAAAACTCTAAGATGACCAGGAAATTGGTGACTATTAACCTGAATATCACAGTCACACTCTTGATGTACCACTATGGTCTTCTCTAGGGGCATCCTCACTTCCATCTCCTCATCACAGATATTCTGATTTAACTTATGCCTCCACACAAAATGCTCAGCAATAAAGGAATGCGTAGCTCCCAATTCAAAAAGAGTATTTGCAAACTCACCAGCTATTAAAAACTTGTCTACCACGTAAGGTAAGCAAGATCATCGTGGTCATATAGTTTCACAATTCATATAAGATAAGATAATGAAAGTTTTACCTGTAACCACATCTCCCTTTTGTCTTGCATCCTCCTGAGTGAGTGCATAGACTTGAGTAGTGGGTCTAAGAACAAGAGAAGCACCTACCTGGGTAGGGGTACGTACGGTAGAGTTTTGATGTGCTCGTTATTCTGGGCAGCTAGCCACTAGATGTCCTATCTTCCCACATTTGAAGCAGGCTCCAGTAGTCCACCTGCACTGCTCCTCCATATGACCAGCTCACTTACAACTTGCACACCATAAGCTAGAGTTCTTACCACCTCCACTAGTGCCAGGAGTATAAGGTCGTTTTGCCAATTCCACAGCCTGACTAGGGACTAACAGCCTCTTAGCTGGTTCTTTATCCTTCCTCCAACGGATGTTCTGTTCTACTACCAAAGCCCTTTCCAGCACTTCTTTGTAAGTGGGCAATAGCAGGGGTACCACATGGTCTCTGATCTCTTAAACCAGCCCATCCTCAAATTTTCAAGCTCAAGTGTCCTCGTCCATCGCAGCAGCAATCTTAAACATAGAGAGACGTGTGAACTCTTGATCATACCTTGTCACTATCTTATCTCCCTGTACTAATTGATCAAACTCTCGTGCTATCTCTCTCCGTCGAGGGACAAGGATGAAATGCTCCCTAAAGTCCTTCAGGTAAGCTTCCCAATTATATGCTCCATCTCTCGCTCCATCTCTCCCTCCATCTCTCGCTCTATCTGTCCTGGCTAGTAGGTCACTGCGTACCTGTTTTTGGGTTAAAAAACCACCGCAAGGCATCTTCAGCCAGCAAGTAAGTAGCAAATGTCACTTTCTTAGCTGGTGGGGATTATGCAATCTGGAATGCCTTCTCAACCTCCATCACCCAATCTTCAACCTGAATGGGCTCCTCGGTACCATCAAAGTTAGGTGGCTTGATCCACTAGAACTCACGGTATCTAGCAGCTACTGACTGAGGTTGTTGCAATACTACAGGTTGAGGAACAGTGGCTGCCTGTTGTTGCTGCTGAACTAGGAGGGCCTGTTGTTGCTGTTGCTGAACCAAGAGGCTTATGATTTGTAGCAAAGTACCATCAGCATTTTGCCCTAAAGGAGGCTGCGGTACTAAGTTCACAGGATTTGCAGCATTGACTGGTTGTTCATTCGTGGCCGAATGAGCTTCAGACTCAACCAGTACATCAGGATCCACATTTTGAGCACTAGCAGGTGGTATCCGCGTAGCCCTAGTAGCAAGGGGTGGCAATCCTGATATACTCACAGCGGGATTTCCAGCTTGCCCAGACCTAGCTTGCGTGGAGCCTTGTCCCTTGGACGTAGTGCTTCTTGTTTGTGGTGCCATGAGTTTCCTACCTGGAAGGTCAGAACAATACTAACCTATTTGGTTATACTATTCGTGGACAAGGATAAAAGCTATACATAACATGATCACTCACATCATCATCATAACATCATCGCAACATCATCACAACATCATCATAATACCAGCACAACACTATCACAACATCATCACAACATCATAACATCATCACAGCATCATGACAAATCGGAAAAGTTAAACATTCTCGTCAAAGATTGAAAAAAATCTGTGGCAGAAAACTTCAAATGGTCATAACTTTCAAACGAAAAAGAATTTTACCCCCAAACTCAGTTGTTCCAGCGTAGCTATAATGTCTGTAGATCTTGAAATTCCCTTTTCCGAAAATATATTATAATAGAAAATTGGATTAACGAGTAAAAAGTTATGGTTGTTCAAAGTTTTGGCAGTTTTGACACAAAATTATGCGAGAAAATGTATCTAACTTTCTACCGCAACTTTTCACCGCAAACTTTCTAACCCCCAAAAATCCTCGGATCGGTCAAATGCATACAAATGCGAATGTGGGTGATTTCAAATTCTCTTTTCTTATAAAAATGCTCTGATACTATAAAATGTCATGACCCGAAAGGAATCGCGACAACTATCCTTTATTGCAAATGACAAAAATCTGAAATACACAAAGTCTGAATTTCAAATAGTAAATAGTCTAAAACTCAATCCGAAAAAGTTCAAAACATCATGAATGGTTCAATCAATACATGCATTCAGATTCTTCTCTACTCTCGCCCCGATATCCCAATATCTGTAACAAGCAAGGAGACAAACGTGGTGAGTCATAAACTTAGTAAGGAACCCCACGACACTGCAATATCAACATATGAAGTCAATACACTCAATGCCATTCAACACTGACAATACAATCATTAACACTAACAATACAGTCATTAACATATTAGTTCCAATTTTCAATACGGAACTCCGGAGTCCTCACTTATCATGACGGGATCTTTATGGGGCACAGATAAATACCCGATCATTCCTGCAATACAGGCCCAAAAGATGGAAGGATATTCCCTCCACGAGTCCAGATAGTCTACATACTCCCTATCCATTTGATCACACATACCTCGGGTTACCTAGTAGCCCCTTAAGCGATATGTTGGAACTACAGGGCCCAATAGATATGAGACAATCCCGCATGCCAAAAATCATATCAATCACATACCCAAATTCTGACAATCCAATTTTGAATCCAAATCCACAATCACACTTTCGTATTCACAATCAACAATCACAAATCCAAAGTCAACAGTCACAACACCATAATCATAAGTATGAATCCAATATCAACAATATATATCAGTATTTTTAAAATTCACAACACATCTCCCAATTCACAATCTGATATACTGACAAAATACATATAAAAATATGTATACAAAACAAAGACAGAATTTACTTACCTCCAAGGATTATAAACTGTATCTCACGCCCTAAACATGCTCTTCTTCCTTTTGTTTACAAAAACCTAAACAGAACTAAATCAGTCTCTAACGTAGGTTTCGAAATCAAGTTACGTGGCTATAGGGGTGAGACTTACTCTACGAAATCAGAATCCTTGCCTTGATTTTCCAAAAATCCCGAGTTAGCAATGTCGTCCTCCCCACCTTCAAAGATACGATTTTGTGAGCCTTTCTTGGATCCACACAATTTCGAGTAGACAAGGACGGAAGGACATGTCATTCTTACCCGTATGTTCTAACACAATTGTTCCGAGGCTCTCCGTTCTTTCTCGATCTCCTTCAGTTTGGCTATTTTCCTCTCCTTCACAAAAAGGACGAAATTTGTGAATGACCTATTAGGTTTAGGGAGAACATACTAACCCTAGTTTTCTTAAACAGTTAAGAGGGTAAATTACAAACTACTACCCAATTGCAAGGAAAATATCTAATATGGTTATTATAATATAACGCTCTTCAATTAGTTCAACCCAATTCTTACAGTTGTTGATCTGGTAAACCTTCTAATTCCCTTAAGGATTATCTTTTATATTCCTCCACTGACTCTTCCAAAATTGGTATGGGAAATCTTAAGTCTATACGCTTCATAAAGACGATATGCATTACCATATTGTAAAAGAATAGTGGTGATGTCATAAAATGTGTGTCATCACGATGATGTTAAATTGACAATAGCTTCACCATTAATCCATGGATTAGAAGAATCGCTTCTTGTTTTCAAAAAGACGCTTGGTATCAGGAACCAAAGATCACGAAAAACGTTTTATACAAATGAAAAAGTAAAGCTTCACCAAATTTTAGTTTGCACGAAGTAAAATTTTTAAATAGCCGTAATAAGAATTCTAATAAGTATTTTATTTACTAAAGTCATAACAACGAATTCCGTTTTCTTAGTAAAATTGTAGCATTTTTCGCTTACGTGATCCTTTCTATTTTACTTTTATACTTTTTGAGTAAATCTCATCATTCCTAACCTGAGTTAACCCAATTAAAGCAACGTAGACATTACTTTTTTCCGAGACTGAACTCTGTGATTTTCAGGTCAGAGAACGAACTAAAATCGAGAACAAAAACCTTAAAACTTGAAATTCAATATGTTTTCTATGATTTGAAATATAAAAAAACAGCTCGGAATTCCAAATGGCAAAAAACTTGTTGTCTGTTTATATGAAGATAACGGGAGGAGGAGAAGCCTTAAGGTCTAAGATACACGTTACTCACGAGTTGTTGAAAAGGTGGACACGACACGAGGCAATCTTCATTTACCTTTATCTATTTTGCCTATCATCGATTCCTTTCCCTTTTTTTCTAGAATGGTCCCTTGATTCCTTTATCAAAATTAATAAAAATAACTCTCAAAATAGTTATTATATAATTCCTTTTGAGGATGAAGATGTCTTGTCCGAGCTTGTTCTTTTCTTTTGTATATTTTGTTGTTAGACTAAGTAAGTTTTACTGAGACTATTGTAATGTCCCTAATATGGGTGCAGATAATCCATCATCCTATGAAAAAAAAATAATCATTGAGACCTAACTAAGTCGAGTTGTAAAGAATAACGTAGGCGAAACTACTTGGTCACTATAAAGTTCTATTATTGAAACATGTAATGTGTTCAATTTTATTACAAGAAAATTTTGTCAATATTCAATAATTGTATGAGTGAATTTAGAATAGTATGGGACATTGGGTATCGAAATAAATAGTTTTAGAAGAATCTAGCCATTTGATACTTGCTCCAACTTAATTGATATTTTAAATTAAAAAAACATTACACTAAGATTAACTTTTATATATTTGCATACGGTAAAAAATTTGAAAGTGACTCATTTAAAATTTAGACAGTAAAAATTTATTTATTTATTTCCAAGTGGATAAATATACAAACTTTAGTAGGCGACATCCTAGGAAGGAATTTACAAAGTGAGTAGGCGACTAAAAATTACCAAAATTAAAACCATCAACCATCGTGGAAGATACAAATCTCATAAACGTAAAAGATAGGATTGGAAGATTCACGTCACTCATCGTTCTCATCACTGCTCCACTCTTCTTCATTAGCACCTTTCTTAATCTCTAGGACCTTGTTTGGCAATGCCTTATTGGATGGAGGAGCATAACTACTGCCTGAAACGGGTTGATTAGTTGTCCTCCACTTATCAGTAACCATGTTCCCTTGATTATGGTCAAACTCTGTTGTTTTTTGTTGACCGTACTGTGAAATATATGACCGAGTCAACAGGTTGTCATTGCTTCTTGTTGCAGCTGCTGGGATAGTGCTTCTCTTCTCCGTTGGACTCGAATATCCTGATGGGTCCTTGACGAAGTTGGTCTTCATCTCCTGAGGCTTGGGAGGAGCTGCAGAGGATGCTGGTTGATGGTACGTGGTGAATCCGTGCGATCGATCAGTTGCCTGACCTTTTGGGTTGATGCTCTTACCGGAACTTGGAGGATCAGGCGGAATGTAAGGACGAGAAGATGCCTGATTGGTTGCTGGTGTAGTTGGACCAAGGGGCTTCGTCTCCGGAGACTTTGAAGGAACACCGAAACCATAATTGGGTGTTGCTGGGCCGACAGGTTTAAATGGATCCGAGCTGTAACGCCCGCTCGGACTGTCTTTCCCGAACGAAGCCCCTCGTGTGAAGTCATTCGAAGAGGCAGGACTAATGGAGACCTTATTCTTGCTATCAGAAGAATAAGAGTGAGAGAATTCTCTGGGGACTTCTTTTGCCTTGTCAGGAATTTTTTTTACCTGTTTAGGCTCGGGTTGTACGTGAGGCTGCTGCCAAGGATTCGGAGGAGCTGCAGAGGCTGCCGGTTGATGGTACATGGCAAAACCCTGTGATCGATCCGTCGCCTGACCTTTTGGGTTGATGTCATTTCCTGAATTTGGAGAAGTATGCAGAATGGAAGGACGAGAAGATGACACATTGGTTGCTGTTGTTGCCGGAGGAACAGCTTCTGTCTCCGGAGACTTTGGAGGAACACCGAAACCATAATTGGCTGTAGCTGGACCGACTGGTTTAGCTGGATCCGAGCTGTACCACCCGGTCTGACTGTTTTTCCCGAAAGAAGTACCTTTAGTGAAGTCATTCGAGGACACAGGACTTATGGAGACCTTACTCTTGTTATCAGGAGAATATGAGTAAGAGGGTTCTCTGGGGACTTCTTTCGCCTTGTCAGGAATTTGTTTTACCTGCTTAGGCCCAGGCTGTTCATGAGCCTGCCACCAAGGTGTCTGCACGGGCTGATATGGAAGGATCTCTGCGGGAGCATCGAGCCTGGTTTCGCGTAAAAACTCTGGAGACTTGGGAGGCGGGGAAGGGCGCGAGGGCTGAACACTATGCGTCGTCGTGGTAGGCCTTTCGGTTTGATCTGGATGTCTACCTTCCTCCAGGTTTGATTTTACCTGAGAAAATCCTGACGTCTGAGGAACTGGAGAAGGAGGGGCGTGGTCCTTAGGAGCTGCAGGTGTTTTCCCATTTGGAAGTGAAACATCGCAACTAGGACATTCTTTCCCCTTGGATGGAAATGATGACGCAAAATTTGACGCCCCACCACCTTCTTTTTCCTTCGAATCGACCCACCCGTACTCTCCAGGCACTTGCTTCCTCTGGTCCGGAACTGGAGTGACGCTTCTTTCGGGGACCCTTGCCGGAGAGTTCCCCTGCCTCGGAGCTTTGTTACTTGTATCAGGAGTATCTTTCCGAACAAGATCTTTGATTTCTGCGAGCTCTTTCATCAGCTTGTTGTGATGATCTTCTTCGACTTCCTGCCCCTGGATCACCGTCCTTAGCGTATGAAGGGGAACGACATTACCGCAGAACGAGGACAGCGATTTGTCCAGTTCTTGCAGCCGCCCGAGGTACTGGTACTGTTGCTTCCGCAAGCAGGAACAGCAGCCACCTATCTCCTTTTTGCAGCGATGTAGGAGTTCTTTCCCTCTCTCTATTTCCTCCCACAATTGCTTCGTCTGCTCGCCTTTCTGGTCGAGCTTCCTGTTCAAGTCGTCGATGTCCTTCACGATCGGCTCGATCTGCCTCAGCGTGGCTTCTATCTGGTTGAGGGTGGAGTTGTACTCTTCTATCTTTCCTTTCATTTCCAGCACAGCTTTAAGCAGCTCGCCGAGTAAGGCACCAAGGGCAGCTTCTGTGATTGCCATCGGATTCTAAACAAGTTCCTTAGTTCGGGTAATTTTGGTCCCAAATGAGCAAGCGCACACATTTAAAAAACATGTGCCACGCAGGAGAATAATAATTAATTATTGTTTAATGTTGTTTATAATCGGAATGCAAGAAAAAGGAAAATTCTGCAATCAAGAAAGTAATCAGGACATAAGGTGAAGTGGGGTTCTCACAGAATAAATTCCCTTCTTTTGGGTTCCAATTGAAGATAAGTGTTAAGTTACTTTTCTTGCTGACCATTCAATTCCCAGAGTTCTATCAGATGTTTGGACGCCTTTGATTTCTAGGGAAGGAAATGGTCCTTCTGTTACTGTTTGCTATTGAGGGACACAGAATTGGTTAGGAAGCCAATTGCTAGTTAATAGACTCCAACGGACATGAAAGCTTCCCAAAAGATTGTGATAGAAACCAAAATGCCGGAATTGCTTCCCGAAGAACCTCAATCATGGAAATTTGAAGCCATCGTAACAAATAGTAGTCTATTAGAAACTAATTTCCATGATTGAGGTTCTTCAATTAACTAGCATTATAATGAACTAGATGTTGTGATAAGAGTTATCTAATGTTTTACCAACATATGTATGTAGAACTGTCCTGAAGCTCGAACAAACACGACCACTAAAGAATGCGATAATATTGTTCATTGTGCAATCTTTATGTCTTCGTCTTCCGTAGGTATAATTGGAGGATTGACCGTTCCGGTGATCTACAAGAAGAACGAGGACAAAGATAGAGAGGGGAAAACACTAGAGAAACATGAAGGCTAGACATTTATATGAAATGGTGGACAGGAAATTTGTAAAGAAAATCAAGAGCAAGGTGATCCACGAGGAGAAAAAGGACAAAAAAGTCGAGTAGTCACGCTCGGCCTGTAAATTTTCAGGACATCATTTTCAGGTTGTTGCTTATAAACATAGTATATGGCTACAAGGACAGGATGCATATAATATTTGCAAGTGCTTAGCTAAAGCTGTATGGTTTCTCTGTTTTTTTTTGTCTATGGCTAAATGTTTGACTTTGTCTCTTTTTACCGACATTTATGGAGGAAACTAGAAATTGATTCAGAACTACCATAATTTCATGGGCCCGGTTGTAGTATTGGGCTTCAAGTCCACATTTAGATTTATTCGGTGAAATAGAGATGAACAACCGTTATATATTAATCGACTATCAATATACCGATCATATAATCTGTACATCGGATTACTCGATTAAATTTACGAGTGGAACGGGAATTATAATTTTTTTTTTGGCGATGTGGAACGAGAATCGTAGTTATTTCTACTTCTCGGAGTGACACATCTAGAAGTTTGACTATACTTAATTTTAACTTAAGTAAAACGTTTTCTGTTGTTGATCTGGTCAAACTTTGCAACTCACTCGAGGATTATCTTTTATATTCCTCCACCGACTCTTCCAATGTTGGCATGTGAAATCTGAAGTTTGTACGTTTCATAAAGATGGTATGAATTTACCCGGATTGGCTTTGGAGGGGACAAATTTTTTTGGTCTCTATATAGGGACAAGCATCTGAGCCATTATATCTGAATTTATTTAAAAAATTCAGATTTAATGGCTTAAACCATCCAAAAACATTTTTGACTTTTACCATAAACTAATAAACGCCTGCAATTAATAGCTTTTTTTTTTATTAGGAGAATTATCACTCTACAATTAATAACTTTCTTTTTTAAGGAGAATTATCATCCGCAATTAATAGCTTCCTTCTTTATAGGAAAATTATAATTTAATATATTTTTCTAGGAAAATTTAAAATTTGAACTCATAATTTAGATCTACGTTAGTGGTTTCTTGCGCTGTGTTGCTCGTTTCTTATTCTACGTTACTGGTTTATTGTGCTGCAGTACTGGTATATTTTACTTTGCTACTAGTTTGTTGTTCTGCGGTACTGGTTTGTTGTTTTGCGTTACTAATTTATTGTGCTGCGTTACTATTTCGTTATATTGTGTTACTGATTTGTTCTGCTGTGTTCCTGGTTTGTTCTGCTGTGTTACTGGTTTGTTGTGTTGCGTTATTAGTTTATCCTATTGCGTTATTGGTTTGTTTTACTTAGTTTTGAGTTTGCATGTTTGATATTGCTAGTTTAAAATGATACGTTGCTTGTTTGTGGCAATAAATAATAAATAATAATAATAAATAATAAAACAATAATAAATAATAAAAAACTAGTAATAAAGAATATACAAACTAGTAATTTCAAGTAACAAACCATAAAGTCCGAATAACAAACCAGCAATTCCAAATAAAAAACTAGTAAGTCAAAAACAACAAACCAGCAAGTCCAAAACAACAAACCAACAAGTCAGAATAATAAACCATTAATATTGAACAATAAATCAGCAAGTCAGAATAACAAAGCAATAACATCAAATAACAAACTAACAAGTCAGAACAATAAACCAGTAACAGCGAATAACAAATCAGCAAGTCAGAATAACAAATAGATAACATCCGACAACAAACCAGCAAGTCAAACTAAAAAACCAATAAGTCCGAACAACAAACCAGTAACATCAAATAACAAACCAATAAGTCAGAACAAAAATTATTGGTAGATGATGGTGGTCGGGTCGCCGGAGGAAGGATGACGGTTGTTAGATCATTGGAGGAAGGAGGATGGTTGATGGGTGGTGATCGCTGGAGGAAAGAGGACTATCTTCGAGTCACCGGAGGAATGAGGATGGTCGTAGGGTTGACGAAGGAAGGAGGACAGTCATTGGATCATCGGAGGAAGGAGAATGGTCGTCGGATCACCGAAGGAAGAAGGATGTTCGTAGGGTTGACGGAGGAAGGAAGACAATCATCAGATCACCGGAGGTATGAGGATGGTCAACGGGTGGCGGTCGTTAGAGGAAAGAGGACGATCTTCAGATTGCCGAAAGAAGGAGAATGGTCGTTGTTTTTGGATTTTCAAAAGAGAGAAAGTGAGATTAGGTTAACTCGAAAGAAATAATGACGACTAGTAATTAGAGTTTTGAGATAAAATAGAGATGAATAACTAAGAAAAAATAATTAATTAGAGAGAGAAAATATTTAATTCAAAATAAGTGATAATTTATAGAGATTAATTAGAGAGAGAAAAAAATTATAATAGTTTATCAAATGACCTTTGTCCCTATGCAAGGACAAACAATTTGTCCCTACCCAATCTATTCCCGAATTCACCATATTGTAAAAGAAAGTGGTGATGTCATGAAACGTGCGTCATTACGATGACGTTAAATTATACTTTCGTTATTAATTTATGGATTAGAAGAATTGCTTCTTGTTTCTAGAAAGACGTTTGGTATCAGGAACTTCACGGAAAACATTTTATGCAAATGAAAAATAGAAAAGTACATTTAACCTATCTGTGGTATTACGTTTTTTGCGTTCATGACGTATGGTTTAAAATTTCTTTTTTAGTCCCTGTAGTTCAAATTTTTTTACAGCATACGGTCCTTACCGGGCTGACTGGATTTTTTTGCACGCGTGGCACGCCACCTCGCGTCTGACTGGGTTATTGAAAATATCGATTTAGTCCCTATGAGCTTACCTTTATTTTTAAAATTTAAGCCCCCTCTCTCTACTATTACTTTGACCGCCCCTTTCTCTCTCACTCTCTCCTCCTAAATCAAAACAAACACACTTTTAACCCTTAACTCTCCCAAAAAAACAGAGACTTAAAATAATAATGGCGTCTCCAAAAAAAGGGCATTACAAGAGACTTAAAACAACACGGCCCCCTCCTAAACTGCTTCACCCCACTCCCATTAGAGATCACCATCTCTGCAAATAATACGGCCCTCTCGTACCATTTCCTGTTGGCCCAAGCCAAGACTCCCTTCCCGGAGATGACACCGGACCTCCACTCTTCGACGTACTCGTTCCCGTTTCTCTACACGTATCTCCCCTTCCTGTCCTGGAGATTCTTCTGCCAGCTGCCCTTGTAGAGATCTCCATTCGCGTACCTCTTTTATCCAAACCCGTGCTTCCGGTCACCGGACCAAGATCCCCGGTAGGTATCCCCATCAGCTCCGATGAAAGTGTCAAACCCATCCATCCTTCCAGACCGAAACTCCCATTTGAAGATGGCACCCGACGGCCATAAGAACTTCCCCTTCCCAGAGGCCTTGCCATGTCGCCACTCCCCCTCGTACATGCATCCGTCCTTCCAGAGGTACTTCCCTAATCCGTGCGGGGCCTGGCCGGAGAACTCCCCGATGTAGAGATCCCTGTTCGGGAGGTGCTTCTCAACCGTCGGTTCCCTCTCCGGCGTCATCCACCGCATGGAAAAGTACGATCGGATGCGCATTACGGTGTTGTTCTGGTGGTCCTCTCCTCCTCTTCGCATTTTGCTTTGTCTCTCATGAACTAAATGGTGCGTTTTGGGAGGGAAGAGCGCGTTTTAGATGCTAGGTGTTCGGTTTCTGTGGATTGGTGTTTCTTTGTTCTGTTTAGTTGGTTTTAAGAGAGAGAGAGAGATGGAAGAAGAAGAAGAAGAATGTTGATGGCAAAGAGGACGCAGTGGATAGGAAGGAAAAGAGAGAAAGAGAGAGGAAAGCTAAGTAGAGGGAAGATGGTTTTTGACGTGTGGTTTAAAAATATAGGTAAACTCATAGGGACTAAATTGGTATTTGCCATTACCCAGTCAAACGCGAGGTGGCGTGCCACGCGTGCGAAAAAATCCAATCAACCCGGCAAGGACCGTATGCTGTCAAAAATTTTGAACTATAGGGACTAAAAAAGAAATTTTAAACCACACGTCCTGAACGCGAAAAATGTGATACCACAGGTAGGTTAAGTGTACTTTTCCCAACGAAAAAAATACAGCTTCTCCAAATTTCAAATATGAATCAAGTAAATTTTTTAAATAGTCACAATAAGAATTCGAAAAAACATTATTACTAAATTCATAATGAAGAATTCCACTTTTTTTAGTTAAATTGTAGCATTTTGTCACTTACTTGTTCCTTTCTATTTTACTTTTATACTTTTGAGTAATTCTCATCAATCCTAACCTGAGTTAACCCAATTTGAATAATTATCATCATTCCTAACCTGAGATAATCCAATTAAAACAACGTAGATATTACTTTTTCCTGACGTTGAACCGTGTGAGTTTTAGGTCAGAGAACGTACTAAAACCGAAAACCGAAAACTTTAAAATTTGAAATTCAATATGTTTCCTATGATTTGAAATAAAAAGTAGCTCATGACAATAAAAGAGGGAATTCCAAAAGGCAAAAAACTTGTTGTCTGTTTATATGAACTGGCCAGGGCAGTCGGCAGACCTGTTCGGCTAGATACTGACGCCCTTAACAGGGTGAACGGCATTCAGGCCCAGGTTTTGGTTGAGCTCGACCCCTCCACGGACAGACCTTCCCACGTCAGCATGCTACTGGAGGATGGAGAGGTGGAGGTGGAGGTCCAGTACCAGGACTCCATCTCTTTTTGCACCTACTGCAAGGCGCGGGGTCATACCCGCAATGCTTGTACGCGACGACCCTCCACCCGGGGGAAGCGTCCGGAGGTTACTTCGCCTGTTGCGAGAGGTGCTGAGCCTACTGCTCCTCCTGAGAATGCTTGGGAGCGCACAGGTCGGGTGTTCTCGTCTAGCCCAAACCACACGCCATCCTTCCCTTCGGCAGTAGTGCCCGATAGCACTCCTTTGCCGATGGCGAATGCCTTCGCCGCTCTTGCCGAGGTTGAGGTTCAGGTGGCCCCCCAAGCCCCCGAGGCCTTCCCTCCCCCTGCAGATTTTCCGATCTTTACAGACCCTCCTGTCCCTGAGCTTGACGCAGACCATCCCATGGAGGTCTCGTATCTGTAGGCAGCACTTACGGTAGAACCCTCTGTGGTGCCTGTCGCCCCGACAGAGCTGCTGGCACTTTCGTTGCCCCCCCTCCCAGCTGCGGTCGCCTCTGCTTCGGATGACCTGAGTGCCTCCACTCCGCGAGAGTCTACTACCTCGTCGCGGGTTCAGGTATCTTCTACTACACCGATCTTGCTGCCTGAGGATATTTTGCAGGGTACGCCTATTGATGTGGTTGCGCCGGGCATTGAGCCTGGGTCTAGTGGCGACCCCGAACGAATAGGTCATGCTGAATTTTCGGCAAGAAGGATGGCATTGGCTGTAGTTGCTTCTACCTCCCCGCCATCGATTGAGCCCGTCTGGGTGGACGTGATCAACAAGAAGGGGAAGGGCAAACGTCGATCACCTTCTCATTCAGCCTCCTCGGGTCCGTCTGTTACCCCTCGCCCTGTGCCAGATACGGTGAGGATTGGCACGGACCTAATTGGCCTCAGGGAGGCTGCTACTCCGCTCCGCACATACCTCGCCCCATTTATCGAGGTGGATGACATCTCGGAGCACAAACATATGGTCGAGGCTATGGTGGGCAACCAGTCTTGGGCGGATTTTGTCGTGTCGCCTCCCAATCAGGTCCGCATCCAGCCACCGCGTACGAAGAAACAGCCAGCGCACCTTAAAGGGTTTAAGCTTGGTAAACCCTGAGAGGCGACTCCGAGGGTACCAGGGAAGGCAGAAACACTGATTTTTCCTGTCCCCTGTCACTTCGGCCACTTGCTGGCTCGTTTGGTTTTTGGTTTTTTCTCTTGCTCTTCATGGTTGGCCCACCTATCTTCCACTGCGTTGGTTGATAGGATGATTTGAAGCCTTTTTTCTATTTTCTGTTTTTAGTCTCGCCCCGCCGGTTCGCCAGGTCTGTTGGCCTACTGGCTTTACGGGCTTGAGCACTGCCTTTTCTCCACCTTTTTGTACTTTGAACTTTTTCTATATAGGGGAAACCCAGCCCCTTACGGGGTGTTTAAAAAAAACGGGGAGGAAGAGAAGCCGTAAGGTCTAAGATACACGTTATTCACGAGTTGTTTAAAAGGGTGGACACGATGCAATCTTCATTTTCATTATTTTGCCCATCATCGGTTCCTTTCCCTTTTTTTTCTTTCTAGAAACCCTTGATTCCTTTATCAAAATTAATAAAAATAACTCTCAAAATAGTAATTATAAAATTCTTTATGAGGATGAAGATGCCTTGTAAAAGCTTGTTCTTTTGTTTTGAATATTATGATGTGGAACTATGAAAGCTTTACCGAGACTATTGTAATGTCCTTAATCCATCATCCTATGCAAACAAAAATGAAAATCAATCATTGAGGCCTAACTAAGTGGGTGTTTGGTTTGGCTGTTGAAAAGTAGAGGTTGACTGTTAGATATCTATTAGCTGATTTTAAAGTGTTTGGCAAAAGAAAAAAAAGTTAGCTCATGAACACAACTACAATTTATGACTGATGCATTTAATAGATGGCTGTTGGAAGATTAAATTACGAACATACCCTCGATTTAGATAACGTAATTAAGAAAAAATTTTAATAATATCTACTATCTTAAATATTAAATTAACATGGGCACTTTTTTAATTGGCAAAAACATATGGATAAATAATATGTACTAAATTAAATATTAAATTAAGATATATATTTTTTTAATTGGCAGAAACATATAGATAATAATATTCATGTTTATAACATTAAAGTTTGGCCACTTTGGTGACTTACAAACATGTACTATGACATGTATAACATTAATATCAAGTAAGATTTATTTTAATATTCAATAAATCAACTTTAATATAATCATTATTATATAATTAATAACAACGATTAATAAGAAGGAAAAAGTCTACTTAATACCCTGTGGTTTGAATTCATAATAATAACAACGATTCATAATAATAAATCAACTTTAATATAATCATTATTATAATTAATAACAACGATTCATAATAATAAGAAGGGAAAAGTCTACAACAATTATATATCTATTAAACTTATTCAAATAAAAAAACAAAAAAATATATTCAAATGTTCGGCAGCGGCGAAATTACGCGTATAGCAAAGGCAATAAAAAAGGACATATTTCAGTTAAGTCAACGTTTAGCGAGTTCCGGTCGAGTGATCTTTGGCCCAACGACACAAGGATTGGGAAGGGTTTGGGAAGTCCGTGGTTCGATTCCTGACATGTTGTAATAGAATAGGTTTTAGAATAAGATCTAAAAAAAATGTTTAGCGAGTTCCGCAAATTAGTCTCTGATATGGAAATTTGCATAAACAGATGGGTTTGTTATGATTCCGCCACTGAGTTTCCGCGTGTTTTACAATTTAGTCCTCTCCATGTGCGAAAATCTTTCAGTTCAGTTGCATGATTTTGTAATAATTAATTCTCTAACCACCAAACCATTATGCGTGTACACAAATCACTTAAACTATATAAAATTTGATCTGTGATTTATTATGCATATGAAATAAATTAAATAACTAATCTAAATAGGGAACACAAACTCTTGATACCACATGTAAATCTATTTACATAAATAATAATCGATATGCGGAAGCATACCTAGATTGGTTGATGTAGAATAGAAAGTCATCATACCTATAGTTTAGGCTTCTATCACCATCCTACGGTTTTATAATATCTACTGATGGATAGTATTAACATCTATTTATAGGTAGAGAGAAGACTAGCTATGTACCTAAATTCTTGTGCGTACATCAAGCTATTGATAGACGGTTGAGATTAAACTAATAACCTTAGTCGTAAGAGAACTCTTACTCCTAAGAATTATCAGTCAAAGAGTTCAATTAAATGCGAGTCACATTAATAGAATTATATAAAATATAATAGATAATTCATTTATTCTCCCACAAGCTCGCTCGAATACAAGTTAATAGTTAACATAAGGTTCACAACATTAAGTAATATCTATAATAGTTATATATCATTTATAGACATAATCCTTTCCATAATCACTAAAACAGCCATTCAACGCACTCCCTTTGATGGAAACGATGATGCAAAATCTGACGCTCCACCGTCGTTTTTTTCCTTCGAATTGACCCGTCCGTACTCTCCAGGCACTTGCTTCCTCTGGTCAGGAACTGGAGTGACGCTTCTTTCGGGGACCCTTGCCGGAGAGTTCCCCTGCCTCGGAGCTTTGTTACTCGTATCAGCAGGAATATCTTTCGCAGAAAGCTCTTCCTTCAAGATCTTGTGATGATCATCCTGCCTTTCGTGCACCAAATCTCCGACATCTTCCACCAATTCGTTTGTCTGGATCGCCGCCCTTGTCGTGTCAAGGGAAACGACGATATTGTAGAACGAGGACAGCGATTTGTCCAGTTCTTGCAGCCGCCCGAGGTAC
>SOPF01028392.1:513646-596649 GCA_012979155.1 Hypericum perforatum | reverse complement strand
GGAGGAGCTGCAGAGGATGCTGGTTGATGGTACGTGGTGAATCCGTGGGATCGATCTGTTGCCTGATATTTTGGGTTGATGTCCTTACCGGAACTTGGAGGATCAGGCGGAATGTAAGGACGAGAAGATGCCTGATTGGTTGCTGCTGCCATTGGAGCAAGGGGTTTCATATCCGGAGACTTTGGAGGAACACCGAAACCATAATTGGATGTTGGTGGGCCGACAGGTTTAAACGGATCCGAGCTGTACCGCCCGCTCGGACTGTCTTTCCCGAAAGAAGCCCCTCGTGTGAAGTCATTCGAGGAGACAGGACTAATGGAGACCTTATTCTTGCTATCAGAAGAATACGAGTAAGAGAATTCTCTGGGGACTTCTTTTGCCTTGTCAGGAATTTTTTTCACCTGTTTAGGCTCGGGTTGTACGTGAGGCTGCTGCCGAGGATTCGGAGGAGCTGCAGGGGCTGCCGGTTGATGGTATATCGCAGAACCGTGTGATCGATCTGTCGCCTGACCTTTCGGGTTGATGTCATTTCCTGAATTTGGAGAATTATGCAGAATGTAAGGACGAGAAGATGTCAGATTGGTTGCTGTTGTTGCTGAAAGAACAGCTTCTGTCTGCGGAGACTTTGGAGGAACACCGAAACCATAATTGCCTGTTGCTGGACCGCCTGGTTTAGCCGGATCTGAGCTGTACCACCTGCTCGGACTGTTTTTCCCGAACGAAGCACCTTGTGTGAAGTCATTCGAGGACACAGGACTTATGGAGACCCTACTCTTGTTATCAGGAGAATATGAGTAAGAGGGTTCTCTGGGGACTTCTTTCGCCTTGTCAGGAATTTGTTTTACCTGCTTAGGACCAGGTTGTACATGAGCCTGCCACCAAGGTATCTCCACGGGCTGATATGGAAGGATCTCTGCGGGAGCATCGAACTTGGTTTCTCGTAAAATCTCCGGAGATTTGGGAGGCGGGGAAGGGCGAGAGGGCGGAACACTATGCGTCGTCGTGGTAGGTCTTTTGGTTTGATCTGGATGTCTACCTTCCTCCAGGTTTGATTTTACATGAGAAAATCCTGACTTCTGAGGAACTGGAGAAGGAGGGGCGTGGTCCTCAGGAGCTGCAGATATTTTCCCTGTTGGAAGTGATGACGCAGAAGCTGAGGCTCCCCCACCGTCTTTGCCCTTCAAATCGACCCGTCCGTACTCTCCAGGCACTTGCTTCCTCTGGTCAGGAACTGGAGTGACGCTTCTTTCGAGGACCCTTGCTGGAGAGTTCCCCTGCCTCGGAGCTTTGTTACTTGTATCAGAAGGAGTATCTTTCAGAATAAGCTTTTTCATTTCTTTGAGCTCTTCCATCACGATCCTGTGATGATCATCCTTCCGAGCGTGTCCTTCGCGCACCAAATCTCGGACATCTTCCACAACTTCCTTCGTCTGGACCACCGCCCTTAGTGTGTGAAGGGAAACAACGATATTGTAGAATGAGGACAGCGATTTCTCCAGTTCTTGCAGCCTCCCAAGGTACTGGTACTGTTGCTTCTGCAAGCAGGAACAGCAGCCACCTATCTCCTTTTTGCAGCAATGTAGGAGTTCTTTCCCCTTCTTTATTTCCTCCCACAACTGCTTCGTATGCTCGCCTTTCCGGTCGAGCTTCCCGCTCAAGTCATCGATCTCCTGTACGATCGGCTCGATCTGCATCAGCGTGGCTTCGATCCGGTTGAGGATGGAGTTGTACTCTTCTATCTTTCCTTTTATTTCCAGCAATGCTTTAAGCAGCTCGCCGAGTACGGCACCAACCGCAGCTTCGGTGAGCGCCATCGGATTCGAAACAAAATTTCCTTAGTTCGGATAATTTTGGTCCAAAATGGAGCAAGCACACACATTTAAAAACATGTGTCATGTAGGAGAATATTAATTAATTATTGTTTAACGTTGTTAATAATCGGAATGCAAGGAGAATAAAATTCTGCAATCAAGAAAGGAATCAGAACATAAGGTGAAGTGGGGTTCCCACTGAGTAAATTCTATTCTGTTGGGTTCCAATTGAAGATAAGTATTAGTCACTTTTGTTGCTGACCATTCAATTCCCAGAGTTCTATCAGATGTTTGGACCCCTTTTCTCCTAGGGAAGGAAATGGTCCTTCCGTTATTGTTTGCTATTGAGGGACACAAAGAATTGCTTAGGAAGCCAATTGCTAGTTAATAGAAGCTCCAAAGGACATGAAAGCTTCCCAAAAGATTGTGATAGAAACCAAAATGCTGGAATTTCTTCCCCAAGAACCTCAATCATGGAAATTTGAAAGCCATTATAATAAATAGTAGTTTATTAGCAACTAAATTCCATGATTGAGGTTCTTCAATTAACTAGCATTATAACGAACAGTAATTTATTTGCAACTAATTTCCAAAAAAATTGTGCATCACAAGACAATCTTAGCAACTAATTTCCTATTCATTACTTCAAAAGAAAAAAAGACATTCGATTTTTTAGGAACCAAAGAGTTATGGATTTGAGCTTTTAGTGTTGGGAATGTTAAGTGCTGGGAAGTACTTTTTAACAATTTAAATGTCTTAATCAAATTAAACGGGAAAAACTGAATTGTCAAAAATTAACTAATCCGTTAATGATGATGGTCGGTCAAATTAATAGCGGGGAGAACCTCATCGAGGAAGGACACGTGTCCCCGGTCTTTCTATTCTCCATCGTATACCTTTTTCGCCGAAGAACTCGTTCTCTTCTCCGGCGACCATCCGACATCGCTGGCTCGTGCTTTCTTTCAGAACACTCCATATGGTATCTTATAGGAAGCAAGGTTTGTTAGCCGTTCGAATCAGGGTTTAGTTGTATTCAGCTGGAAGAATATAAAAATGCAGTTAGATCAACGGGTGGTGAAATTATTTTAGTTTAACAGATTTCGGATTTAATTTTTTGGTATGCAATTAGATAAACGGATCCTTGACGAAATGGTCTTCATCTCCTGAGGCCTGGGAGGAGCTGCAAAGGATGCTGGTTGATGGTACGTGGTGAATCCGTGTGATCGATCCGTTGTCTGACCTTTTGGGTAGATGTCCTTACCGGAACTTGGAGGATCAGGCGGAATGTAAGGACGAGAAGATGCCTGATTGGTTGCTGCTGTCGTTGGATCAAGGGGTTTCGTCTCGGGAGACTTTGGAGGAACACCGAAACCATAATTGGATGTTGCTGGACCGATGGGTTTAGCTGAATCCGAGTTGTATCGCCCGTTCGCACTGTCTTTCCTGAACGAAGCCCCTCGTGTGAAGTCATTCGAGAACACAAGACTAATGGAGACCTTATTCTTGCTATCAAAAGAATACGAGTAAGAGAATTCTCTAGGGACTTCTTTTGCCTTGTCAGGAATTTGTTTTACCTGCTTAGACTCAGGCTGTAAATGAGCCTACCACCACGGTATATCCATGGTCTGATATGGAAGGATTTCTACATGAGCATCGAGCCTGGTTTCACATACAATCTCTGGAGACTTGAGAGGTGGGGAAGGACGCAAGGGCAAAACACTATGCCTCGTCGTGGTTTAGTTGATGTAGAGTAGAACGCAATCGCTCCTATAGCTTTGGTTTCTCTCGCTATCCTACCATTTTATGATGCCCAACGATGAATAGCATTAGCATCTATTTATAGGCAAAGATAAGATCCAGGTATGTACCTAAATTCAATATGGTGCGTCTATCAAGTTTTCAATGGACAATAAATACTAAACTAAAGAGAACTACCTTAATTATCAATCATAGAATTCAATTCAATGAGAGCTACCTTAATAGAATTATCTAAAAATATAGTAGATAATTCTTACATGTTCTACTTCCAACAAGAAAAATACCTGCAACTCCTAAGGACTACGCCCCTCCTTCTCTGGTTCCTCAGACGTCAAGATTTTCTCAGATAAAATCAGACATGGAGAAAGGTATACATCTAGATTAAGCCAAACGACCTACTACGATGACTTATCGTTTAGTCTTAGACATTAGTCATCATTTAGACTTATTACAGACTTTCTATGTGTCTTTAGTATCAAGAAACTTGATTTCTCTTTCTATGTTAGATATTCGTGGTTTTTATGTTAAGTTTGAATTTAGATGTTTCAGTTTATTTAAGAATACAAACCTCATTGATTCATGTATTTTATCTGATGGTTTATATAAGTTGAAACTTGATAGTGTCTTTTTTGAATATTTTCTTAATATTTATAATGTTAGAATTGAGCATATCATTGAGAATAATAGTTATACTTACTTGTGGCATAAATCTTTTGGTCATATATTCAAAGAAAGGTTAAAAAGATTAGTAACAAATGAGATTTTAGTAACGAATGAGATTCTGCCAAATTTGGATTATACTGATCTTGACATATATGTGGAATGCATTAAGGGAAAGCAAACCAAATATAGTAAGAAAGGAGACACAAGAAGTAATTAGCTTCTTAAAATAATAGATAAAAATATTAATGGACCATTTAATATTCCATCCTTTGGTGGAGAAAAGTGTTTGATTATCTTTATTGATGATGGTCATGTCTATCTACTTCGTAAAAAATCTCAAGCACTTGTTGCATTTGAGGCATATATGAATAAAGTTGAAAATCAATTAGACATGAAAATAAAAATTATAAGATCTGATAGAGATGGTGAACATTATGACAAACATGCAAAAGTGGTCAATTTCCTAGTCTATTTGCAAAACTCGTTGAAAGATATAGTACAACTACTCAATACACCATGCTTGGCGCACCACAATAAAATGATGTAGCAGAATGGTAGAATCAAACTAATTAAATGGTTAGGAGTATGATGAATAATATAAAAGTGTCCATCTTGTTGTGGACATATGCTCTCAAAACTATTATTTACTTATTGATTCGGAACCCTAGTAAGGTTGTTCTAAAAACTTCTTTTGAGTTATAAACTAAAAGGAAAACTAGAGTAATACACCTATATGTTTGGGGTTGTCTAGTGGAAGCAAGATTATATAATTCACATGAAAGTAAATTAGATTCTCAAACAGTAAAGAGTTACTTTATTGGTTACACAGAAAAATCTAAAAGGTATACATTTTACTATTCAAACTATAGTCTAAGAATTATTCAAACTTGTAATGCAAGATTCATTGAGAATGGTAAAATTAGTGGGAGTAATTAAAAAGTAGAAATTAAGGAAGTAAAAGTGAACGTAAATTTGCCTATACCAATTTTTTCTTTCACAATTATGCCAAAAGCTACTCAAAATATTGAAGAAATGCTAGTCAACATGGATCAAAATTTGGGTCAACATGTACCAACTAATCCACGAAATTCAAATGAACAATCACAAAAAATAGCATTAAGGCATTCTAAGTGGGAAAAAATATCAGCTATTTTAGATGATTTTATGGTTAATTTACTTGAGATAGACTTTAATATCGGAGATAGTAAGGATCTACTTTTGTTTTCACAAGCTATTATATCGCATGACTTTGAAAAATGTATAGATGCCATGAATGAGAGTTAAAATCTATGAAAAAACTTAAGGTTTAATTGTCTGAAGGTTATAAAAGAGTTGGATGTAAATGGGTCTTTAAGACCAAACATGACCACACTCGCAATATCAAATGATATAAAGCTAGATTTATAGCGAGAAGTTTTACTCAAAAAAGTGGTATTGATTATAACAAGACTTTTTCATCAATCTCTAAGAAAAGCTCTTTAAGGATAATTGTGGGGTTAGTGTCTCATTATGATTTGGAGTTATAACAAATAGTGAAAACTGTCTTTCTTAACAAAAATCTTGAAGAATAAGTTTATATGGACCAATGTGAAGGGTTTGAGGTTCATAGAAAAAAACAATTGGTGTGTAAACTTAAGAGATCAATATATGGACTCAAGTAAACTTCTTGTCAGTTGTATCTCAAGTTTAATCATACCATCATATCTTTTGGTTAAAAGAAAATATTGTTGATCGATGTATATACCAAAAGATTTGTGAGAACAAGTATATATTTCTAGTCCTATATTTTGATGATATTTTGCTTGATGCAAATGACTTAAATAATACATGAGACTAAAAACTTTATCTCAGAAGATGTTGAGATGAAAGATTTGGGTCAAGCATCTTATGTGATTAGAATAAAGATATTATGGCACGAGAATTTCTTGGATTGTCATATAAAGGATATTTGGAAAGGATTCTGGAGAAATTCAGATATTCTGTATGTAATGCCAGTCATGTTCTTATACATAAGGTGATAAATTTAATCTTGAACAATGTCCTAAAATGAACTAGAATGAAAATTAATAGAGTCTATACCTTATGCTCAAGTTGTTGGTAGCCAACAATACTTGCAAAATTGTACACAACAGGATATCATCTTCGCAGTTGGTATCCTAAGTAGGTATCAAAGTAATCTCGGTAAAGAATATTAGAGAGCTACAAAGAAAATGTTAAGGTATATTTATGGAACTAAAAATCACATGCTCATGTATAAAAAATCTGACACTTTGCAGGTGACTAGATATTCGGATTCAAATTATGGTGGAGGTTTGGATAGTAAAAAATCTACTAGTGGATATATATTTCTTTTGGCGAATGGAAAAATTTCATAGAAAAGTGTCAAATGATCCACTATGAAAGCCAATTTTGTGGGATGTTATAAAGCCAGCATCCAATAAAAGTAGTTTAAGAACTTTATTTTGGGACTTGTGGTCGTCGGCACCATTAGCAAACCACTGAAAATTTGTTGTGATAATTTCTCGGCTGTATTTTTCTCCAAGAACGACAAGTTCTCTAGAGGCGCAAAGCACATGGAATTAAAATACTTTGTTGTTAATGAGGAGGTTTAGGAACAAAGAGTGTATATTGAGTACATCAGTACGAATCTCATGATTCCAGATCTATTGACAAAGTCATTACAACCAAATCAATCTAGAGAGCATGCACTAAGAATATGTCTTGGTTGTATTTCTGATTGTTTTTAATAGATAATACTCTGAGCTCACATATACGTTTTTATTATACAATATGGTTTTTTTGTTTTATTATTAATGTAAACATTATGGATATATAGGAAAACAAAAAATTCTTTATAAGACATTATCGTGAATTATTATTGGTTCTATAGTAACGGTAGCATTTTACTCTACGTCAACTAATATGGGTATGCTTCCGCATACCATTTATTATTTATGTAAATTTACAAAACTTTGTAACTAGGTCATTCTTTCCCCTTGGATGGAAACGATGACGCAAAATCTGACGCTCCACCACCGTCTTTTCCCTTGGAATCGACCCGTCCGTACTCTCCAGGCACTTGCTTCCTCTGGTCAGGAACTGGAGTGACGCTTCTTTCGGGTACCCTGGCCGGAGAGTTCCCCTGCCTCGGAGCTTTGTTACTCGTATCAGGAGTATCTTTCACAATCAGCTTTTTCATTTCTTTGAGCTCTTCCATCATGATCTTGTGATGATCATCCTTCTGAGCGTGCCCGGGCAACAAATCTCGGACATCTTCCACGACTTCCATTCTTCGGAGCGTATGAAGAGAAACGACAATATTGTAGAACGAGGACAGCGATTTCTCCAGTTGTTGCAGCCGCCCGAGGTACTGGTACTGTTGCTTCTGCAAGCAGGAACAGCAGCCACCAATCTCCTTCTTGCAGCAACGTAGGAGTTCTTTCCCCTTCTTTATTTCCTCCCACAACTGCTTCGTCTGCTCGCCTTTCTGATCGAGCTTCCCGTTCAAGTCGTCGATCTCCTTCACGATCGGCTCGATCTGCCTCAGCGTGGCTTCGATCCGGTTGAGGGTGGAGTTGTACTCTTCTATCTTTCCTTTTATTTCCAGCACTGCTTTAAGCAGCTCGCCGAGTACGGCACCAACCGCAGCTTCGGTGAGCGCCATCGGATTCCTAACAAGTTTCTTAGTTCTGGTAATTATGGTCCAAAATGGAGCAAGCACACACACATTTAAAAACATGTGTCATGTAGGAGAATATTAATTAATTATTGTTTAATGTCGTTTATAATCGGAATGCAAGAAAAAGGGAAAATTCTACAATCAAGAAAGGAATCAGGACATAAGGTGAAGTGGGGTTCCCACCGAATAAATTTCCTTCTGTTGGGTTCCAATTGAAGATAAGTTTTAGTTACTCTGGTTGCTGACCATTCAATACCCAGAGTTCTGTCAGATGTTTGGACCCCTTTTTTTCTAGGGAAGGAAATGGTTATTCCGTTATTGTTTGCTATTGAGGGGCACAAAGAATTGGTTAGGAAGCCAATTGCTAGTTAATAGAGGCTCTAACGGGCACAAAGAAATAAATGTTTAACTTTCAGTCTTTTACTGACGTTTATGTTTTGGAGGGCAACTGGAAATTGATTCAGAACTACCGTCTTCATGGGCCCAGTTGTAGTATCGGGCTTCAAATCCATATTTAGTTTATTCTGTGAAACAGAGATGAACAACCATTATATATTAACCGAATATCTATGTATAGATCATATAATCTATACATCGGATTAGTCGATTGAATTTACGATGTGGAACGAGAATTGTAGTTTTTTTGCGACGTAGAACGACAATTATAGTTATTTCTACTTCTCGGAGTACAGTGACACATCTAGAAGTTTGACTATACTTAATTTTAACGTTTAACATTTCTGTTGTTGATCTGGTCAAACCTTCCAACTCCCTTGAGGATTATCTTCTATATTCCTCCACCGACGCTCCCAAAGTTAGTATGCCAAATCTGAATTCTGTACGCTTCATAAAGATGGTATGAATTTACCATATTGTAAAAGAAATAGTGGTGATGTCATGAAATGTGCGTCATTACGATGACGTTAAATTGACAATACCTTCGCCATTAATCCATGGATTAGAAGAATCGGTTCTTGCTTTCAGAAAGATGCTTGGTATCAGGAACCAAAGATCACGGAAAACGTTTTATGCAAATGAAAAAAATATGGCTTTTCCGAATTTTAAATTTGAACCAAGTACAATTTTTGGATAGCCACAATAAGAATTCTAACAAGTATTTTATTTACTAAATTCATAACGACGATTTCCATTTTTTAGTTAAATTGTAGCATTTGTCCCTTACTTGTTCCTTTCTATTTTACTTTTTTACTTTTTGAGTAATTCTCATCATTCCTAACCTGAGTTAACCCAATTAAAGCAAACATTACTTTTTCCTGAAATTGAACACTGTGATTTTAGGTCAGAGAACGAACTAAAACCGTGAACCAAAAACCTTAAAACTAGAAATTCAATATGGTTTCTATGATTTTAAATTAGAAAACAGTTCCGGACAATAAAAGAGGGAATTCCAAAAGGCAAAAAACTTGTTGTCTGTTTATATGAAGAATAACGGAGAGGAGGATGTTGGGATCCCTCCTTAATTGGAGAGTTTTGGAAAATTCTAAATATTTCTAAAGGAGTTTAGAATTTTTTAGAACAATTCGGAGAACTCTAAAGAGGTGTAGAATTCTCTAGAATCTTGTAGAATAGTGTGGAATCCTCCAGAACACTTGGAGATGTGTAGAACAGTCTGGAACCTTATGAAAGAGTGTGGAAGGTAATGAAAGGGAGTAGAAGAGTGTGGAGATTCTTAAAGTGTATGGAGCATTCTAGAGTGGAAGAGGGAAGAGATTTCTAGAGTGTGTGGAGCATTCTAGAGAATCGATCTCCACCGTTGGATAGAATTAATCTCCACCGTTCATTGAGGAGGTGGAGTAGTATAAATAGGGGTAGGAGGCTTCATCCCTATTTGATCCAAGATGAAAGGTGGATCTACCTCTTAGAGTGAGAGAGGTCGAGAGTCTCTTCGAGTGAGAAGAGATCCCCAAGTGTGAGTGAGTCACCATAGGGTGAGATGAGAGATAGCTTGGAAAGTCATTGTCCCCAAGCGTGAGTGAGTCACCATAGGGTGAGATGAGAGATAGCTTGGGAAGTCGTTATCCCCAAGCATAAGTGAACCATCGTAGAGTTAGTCAATTTTGTAAGTACATCTTTGTAGCTCTACTATTCTTCTTATATAGTGAAAGAATCTCGTTATTGGAGAATTATAGTCGTGTGCTCCCATTATTACCTTTGAAGTCCAAATGCCTATCTTAACTTCACGAGTTGGGTAAAAGGGTGGACACGAGGCAATCGTTATTTGCCTTGATCTATTTTTCCTATCATCGATTCCTTTCCCTTTTTTTTCTAGAATGGTCCCTTGATTCCTTTATCAAAGTTAATAAAAATAACTCTCAAAATAGTTATTATAAAATTCTTTATGAGGATGAAGATGCCTTATCGGAGCTTGTTCTTTTCTTTTGTATATTTTGTTGTGTAACAATGAAAGCTTTACTGAGATTATTGTAATGTCCCTGATATGGGTGTAGATAATCCATTATCCTATGCAAACAAACAAAATTCAATCATTGAGACCTAACTAAGTCGAGTTGTAAAGAATGGCGTTGGCGGAACTACTTGATCGCTATAGAATTCTGTTATTGAAACATGTAATGTGATAAATTTTATTATAAGAAAATCTTGTCAACATTCGATAATTGTATGTGTTGAATTTAGAATAGTATGGCACATTGGATATCTAAATAAATAGTTTTAAAAGAACCTAGCCACTTGATACTTGCTCCAACTTAATTGATATTTTAAAAAACTTTACACTATGATTAACTTTTATATATTTGCATACGGTAAAAAAAATTAAAAGTGACTTGTTTTAAATTTAGACAGTCCAAAATTTATTACATTTTTGCCAAGGGGATAAATATACAAACTTTAGTTGGCGACATCCTAATAAGGAATTTACAAAGTGAGTAGGTGACTAAAAGTTAACAAAATTAAAACTATCAACCATCGTGGAAGATACCAATCTTGATTGTCAATTCAAACAGAAACTTTTTAATACAAATCTCATAAACGTAAAACATACGATTAGAAGATTCGCGTCACTCGTCCTTCTCATCACTACTCCACTCTTCTTCATAAGCACCTTTCTTAATCTCTAGGACCTTGTTTGGCAATGCTTATTGGAACGAGGAGCATAATTACTGCCTGAAATGGGTTACTTTGTTGTCCTCCACTTATCAGGAACCATGTTCCCTTGATTGTGGTCAACCTCTGTTGTTTTTGGTTCACCGGACTGTGGGATATATGACCGAGTCAACGGGCTGTCATTGCTTCTTGTTGCAGCTGCTTGGATTGTGCTTCTCTTCTCCGGTTCACTTGAATATCCTGACGGGTCCTTGACGAAGTTGGTCTTCATCTCCTGAGGCTTGGGAGGAGCTGCAGAGGATGCGTGGAGATCGTCTCCACAGGGAACACGAACGCACAAGTAATATAATGATAAGTAAGATCGTCTCCAAAGCGACAAATAGATCAATTCTCTAAGTACTAGATTATGTATTCTCAATCTTAATCTAAGCAATTCAAATCGAATGATTGGTTAGTTAATCTAATGCTACGAATTGCTATACAAGCCCAGTGTTGTCAATCCTATATTTGAACAACAATCCAATCTAAAATAACAAAACGTAACCAAAGCAATCTGTGCTATGAACTAAGGTTGTCAATCTCAATACGCAAGCACACAATACGAAACAATCAACCAATAATTGACCAAGCAGATGAATGAAAAGACAACGCTTAATCACGAGTTATGAAAATACATCGTCGATTCATTGGTCCAAATTATTGATTACAATTCTTCAAATCGAAAGCAAGAAAACTGAAAGCTAGGTCTACTTGAGTCTTGCACTAAAGTTATCTAAGAGTGTTCTTAACCTAGGGCTTCAGGCATCTTACTGGCGAGATGGCCGCTGGAGGATTCACTGGCACTTTTACGAGGCCTTCCTGAATGTAGTTCAGGACATCCTTTGATATAGCATGGGCCCTCCGAGTAGTGACGGGACGATCTGGGCCTACGCTCGTGATATAGTACTCACTTCTAGAGCTGCTTATGATTACCTCCGGCCAGTTCACCTTTTGGTTCGTTGGGGCGCCTGGATCTAGGACGCAGCCATCCCCCCACGGAGGTCAATTTTTTTATGGCGTGCCATTTTGGGGGCCCTCCCTACCTCTGATACTGTGCACCATCGTGGCTTTATTGGTCCTAGTATCTATTTTCTATGCTTGATGGATGTGGAGTCCCTAGATTATATGCTAGTACGCTGCCCAATTGTCGCTACTTTCTGGAGATATATATTTGGGCTATTTGGGGTTTTGTGGAGGCCATTCTTAAACCTCAACGAGTTTATTACAAAGGTAATGAGACATCAGTTTAGCCTACAGGTCGGGCTTTTGTAGAGAGTAGTTATTGTGACTGCTGGATGGCTATTATGGATGGAGCGTAATGCGTATATCTTTCACGACCAATGTTGGAGCCTGGATGCATTGCTGGTGCTCTTTCGTTGGATGGTGAGCGAGATAGTAATTTTCGATACTAGGGGTTGTTTTTCCTCTCAGAGAGAGTAGGACCTCTTACGAGCACTCTGTATTGCACTGAGGCTAGGCCAGGCACCGCGCATCATTGAGGTTATCTAGTGTTGTCCATCCCCAGGCTAGCTTAAGTACAATACAGACAGTAGCTCCCTTGGTGTCCCGGGTCAAGGACGGGTAGCGGGTGTCTTCTACACTTGTAGGGGTTTTGTTAAGGGTTGCTTCAGCAACCCTATTTCGAGTTGCTATGTATTCGAGGTGGAGCTTTTGGTAGCTATCATCGCAGTAGAGACTATTTTCAAGCTAGATTGGCACAGCCTCTAGCTCGAGACAGACTCTATGATATTCTACTATACTTCCAGTCCCCTCAGGCTAAGGTTCTGTGGCGCTAGTAGTCCCATTGGTTGCGCATGCTTACACACAGGTCTCAGATGTAGCTCCAGGTCTCCCACGTCTTTAGAGAGGAGAACCAAACAACATACCTCGCAGCAGGTGGTTGGTGGCCGAGCTTCTCGACCTTGCTCTATAGCCATATCAATCATGACATGTTGGGTTAGCCCTACTACAAGTTCGTCCATTGATGATAGTTCTCTTTAGCTGATTATATCTGTCTTTTTGCCTGCCCTGATAGCCAGGTTTGTTGGACAGCATGTGTTGTGGCTAGCTTGTATTCTCCCACCAGACTACCAGGTCTATTGGCTAGCTAGTGGTAGTTCTTTTGCCCCTCCTGACTGCCAGGACTGTTGGCTAGCA
Organism: Hypericum perforatum; assembly: GCA_012979155.1. Classification (NCBI taxonomy): domain Eukaryota; kingdom Viridiplantae; phylum Streptophyta; class Magnoliopsida; order Malpighiales; family Hypericaceae; genus Hypericum; species Hypericum perforatum. Next base: position 583,458 of record SOPF01028392.1, on the reverse strand, counting down.
GGAGTGTTGTGGGCTTGTGAACTATTTGTATTCTTTTTTTTATTTAATGGGTTGTTTGAGTAAAAAAAACTAGGGCTTCAGACATATTTATAGCCGAGGCAAAATTCCTAATTAGGAGAGACCTAAACTAAGCTAAACAATTGATTTTCTTCAAATTCGAGCAAGCTGGCACCCGTTACAAACTCTGCGCCCGCTATACTTCATCTAATGCTACAAGAAATTCAGCGACCGCTGGATCGAGAAAGTGTTTTTTGAACAGCGTCTGCTATAGATTTAGTGACCATTAGGCTCTCTGAGTTCTTCACACTAGTGACCTCTATACCCACCAGTGATCGCTATGCCTTAAGTTATGTCCTTCTTTCCATTAAAATGACTAGTTATCTACCCGCATTATTGATCATGCATAGTTCTTAACACCCGCTCTTCTGCTCCACGACCATTCATCTAGATCTTACTCTCTCGCCTACAAAAATCACATAAAACTCAACAAGTAATTACTTTCCGACTTTACACACATAAGACACAAAACATATAATGAAACATGACTCAGTTGACTCAAAATACAAACACACGACTCATAAACATAGATAATTGTATGTACGTTTTCACGTACATCACACCCCCACACTTAGTTTTTTGCTTGTCCCCAAGCAAAGTGCTTCAAAACTACCGCATCAACGATTCCTCCTCACTGAGAACAACTCACAACATACTTTATCCTATCACTAATCATTCCTCTCATTCAAGTGCCAAGAACAAAGATCACATTAACACAATACTCTCAGTTGTTTAACTCGATTTTTGCACTATGCATACCATACACAAGAGTTGACCACTCAGTGGGTTGGATTGATTTATGCTCACATGTATTGAGTAGTCAACTACCTATCACTCGCACTTGACACTATCTTGATGTAATGCAGAGTTCATAATCAAGAGGGACTTTTCATCGGGTTGTAATGGGGATTAAGGTAAGGGGAGGATAAATAATTGGGTAATGGCTAGACCACCTAATCTAAGGGTTACACAAAGAATCTAATTCTCGACTATACTACGTATCTTACCTTATAACAACTACGCGCTCAACCCATTGTACATGTATCCTAGGCCATTCACTCAAGATAAGCTGCTATTTTTCATTGTGTGCTTTCTTTTCTTTTCATCATATTCTTTCTATCAATCCACTTTCCTTGGATTTTTTTACTTTTGTTTTTCCAACTTTCCACGTTTCTCTTTTTCTCTTTGTCTTTTCTTTTTCTTTCTTTCACACATTTTTGCACTTTCATTGGAATAGTTGACCTCAAATCTACCCTTTTTAACCCCATTCATATTCAATACCCCTAACTATACTACCAAATGCACCCCTACAAAAATACCCCCTAAATAGTGTCCTAATCTCTCGAACTAAATAGTTAAAGGTAGGTGGGGGTTAGAAACTGGCTAATACTGTGGTTTGCAATCGATAATTCAACAAATAGGCTTAGGCTCAATGGGGATTTAAACAATGGATGAGAACGGGTTTTTAGCTCTAAGGCTTTAGGTTCAACATTAAAATGGTCTTTGATATGTAACTCACCTCTCACTACAAAATTATGCCAAGTGCTAATATACCATTCTCATTACCCGATGCATATAGGCACCTCATCAACAAAAATAGACACGGTTGTCTCATCCTCTGGCTCAAAGTCCTCACAAGGTCACACATCAAATTCTTAAGTATGGTCTACCTAGTGTAATTATCAACCTAAATAACCAAGAAAGTCATGCCTACATAATCCTATTCAAGGCAACTTAAGCTCGATTCCTGACTAGATAATAAGATTTGGCTGTCTAGAAAGGTTCACGAGTTTAAAGGATGGTTCATCAGTTTCAAAAGATACAAACACTTTAATCAAAAACACACGTCATACACATGATAGACTCGATCATATGTGTACAACAACATCATAAAAAATAAATAATGCAAAACACATTACAATTCAAAAAGGACCAGTGCACCCCTACACTTATCGAACGCATTATCCTTAATATGTGCATGTACACCTTCTACATTAACAACACATAGGACACATATCACATGAAAAACAAAAGAAAAAAACAAAAGGAGGGGAAAAGAAGAGGCCTAGCTAGTGGTGTGAAGGAGGTGGTGGGTATTGGGCCAGAGCTAGGCCTATTGTGCTTTTTTTGCTGCATTGCATCAGGCATTATATACTTCAAGAGCCACAAATTAGGCCCATATATAGGCTTGGTCAACCTGATAAGCCTCCTAATGAGCAGTCTGATCATCGACCAGGGCTCTGACCTAGATCTCTAATTCACTAATGCGGTCGGCCAGATCTTTGATATCTTCTTGGTGCCCTGGATTCAGGATGATACTGTCCTCTCAAAGCTGGTCCTGAATAGCCTTACGATTCTCCTACTAGACGATTTTGTAAGTAGTCACGCCAGAGCACTCAATCTTGGAGATGAGATACCAGGCACGATCAATAAGGCCGCCTCGTAAAGTCTTTGTTGGATCTGCCTGACCTGGAAGAAAATTCTTGACAAATGCGATGATAAGATGTCCAAGACCAATATTTTGTAGTTTAGACAACTAAAGCATACGAGATATGGCATCAAAAATTAACGCGAAAGTGCTGAATGACTTCTTGTATTAGATGTAGTGAAGCGTATAAAGCTGACTCTGAATAACCCAACTATCCTCGTGCTGACTACTAAAACAATGAATTATGAAGCGGTGTAGGATGCTAAGGTGAAAATCCTTAATAAGGATCGATGGAGATGGTGACTTATAGTGAGAAAAACTAAAGAGGGCTTTCCAAGCATTATGGACATCCACCTTAGAACTAAAGTCCAACAGGTTACCCCCATCCTTGATGGCTAATAGGTGAGTAAGATGTGCTTCAACTATGGTGATAGGGGTGCTATAAAGATATGCAGTGAGGTAAGAATGATCATCAGCTATAATGACTGTGCAAAAAAACTCTAGCACGATACAGGGGTTAGATTCGATAACCTATCAGCAAAGAAGCTCCAATGGACAAAATCTAATGCATTATGCCAGTCATCCTCAACACCAAACTAGCGCAAGTCATCCCATGCAATCATGCAATGGCCAAATATAGAACAAAAGTGAAGATTTCGGTACCTATTGCCTTCCCATTCATGAAAGATGGGGAAGTCGGTGCCATACCTGTGTGAGATGTTGGAGAGTGGCTATGGGGGAGTATTGGTATCACTATGGCAACATTTTGGAGCATGTGGCATACGTAAGCTTAATGCCATAATGGCAATCAATGGGTAGTCAACAGCGATAATCGGTGGCAGCTGGAGTTGGATAATGGATGTCTCTCTCTCTCTAATGGCTGGATGTGGGGGTAGGGTAAGAAGCCCCTGTGGATGCTGTTGTGCATTTATTCTGGAATCATGGCTAGTAGTAACTACTATTATAGCAGTGACTACTAAGTGTCCTATGTAATGCACACTAGCGACCGCTAGGTTTTATAGTGCTCGTTGGGTCTTGAAAGAAAAACGTTGCAAAAGAAACATAAATGTACAAGAAGAAAAAGAACAAAAATACAGAAAATATGTCACATGAATGAAAAACAACAATGTGCTAATTTAGAATCGTCTATTTGACGTTCACAGTCGATTACCAAAGTCCTGGGTCATCAAGGTCTCCCCTTGGTCTGTGTAGATCAATGTGGATAGTCAAATCTTCCTGCAGGTGCTCCTTGCCCACTTTAAATTTTGCCTTGGTGTCGTGATTGTGCAGATGGACTTGCAGTAGCTTCTTATGGATTTGTGGTAGCTTCTTATCATGTTCAGGGTCATAAGATGTAGAACTCATAGGCAGTTCATTATCTTTACTCAAGGAAGCATACTGCAAGTGATTTGATGGTGGCGTACACTCTAAATCTAGTGGTTCAGTGGTTGGCACCCAGGCTATTTGTTTTCTAAATTGCTGCTCATGCATCTCTCCTTGAATTTCCAATCTCCCTTTGGACTCATCTTCAAAAACAACCTCGTCAATATGCTCGATTACCTACTTATCGATGAGAGCAACTCCATGACAATTGTGTTCTCTAGTGGGGTATTTGACAGCCCTAAAGACATTAAAGACCACTTCTTCATTTCTAGCTTTGAATCGAAGCTCTCATTTCTCTACATCAATGTTTGCTTTAGTCGTGGCTAAAAATGGATGTCCCAGAAGGAGAGAAACATCTTGATCTTTTTGCATCTCCATAACAATAAAATTGACTAGAAAAATTAGAGCATCAACTTTCACAAGCATGTTCTCAATTATTCCCTTTGGCGTAGCCATTGATTGATCTGCAAGTTGAGGGACTATTGATATTGTTTTCATATCCCCTAACCTAAGCTTATGGAATATGGAAAAGGGCATTAGATTGATGCTAGCCCCAAGATCGATCAGTGCTCTTTTGAATGTCTTATCACCAATAGTGCAAGGAATAGTGAAGCTACCCGGATCATTCATCTTATGAGGTAAATCTTGACTTAGAACTGTAGTGTAGTCCCTAGTTAGTAGAATAACCTTGAGATTAGCTATGCTATGCTTTTTCATCATGAACTTCTTAATCTACTTTCTATAGGTTGGCATCTGTTCAAGCACATCAAAGAGCAGAATATTGATGTGGAGATTCTTGAACAGCTCTAGGAACTTCTTATAGCTTGGATGAGATGCCTGCTTGTTCACTCTTTGAGAAAAAAGTGGTGGAGGGTAAGTCTTTTCCTGCATTGGCTTAGCAGAGTTTGCCGTGAACTTATCTTTATCTACTGATGTAGGAATCACTCAGAGCTCTTCTTCCTCTTTATTCACTAGCTTTGTTGGAGATTTTGCTACTGAGCTGGCTATATTCTTCCCTAAATCAAGCCAATTTCTGGTCGTGATTACCTTGTAATATTCCAGCTTGGCAAGAGGAGTCTTGGTGTTGCTTGGAAGTGTGCGCGGCTTCCTTGTATTTAGTTGAATTACTAGCTAGCCTCATGGTTGACTACCTACTTTTTTAACTCATTTTCACTCCTATGGTCCTGCTGGGGTGGTGCTTGTTGCTGCCACTTCAGCTGATTTGGCTGGAATTGCTGTGGTATAGGACCTTGAGCATTGCCAACAGCCATAGGAGGTTTCTACTATTGAGATACCTGCTAACTTGCATTGTTTCTCTAGGAAAAATTTGGGTGGTTTCTCTAACCTAGTTATATGTAGCAAAATATGGATCATTATTCTTATTTGTATTACCCACATAATTAATAGTTTCAACCATAAAAGAGCAGTTATCAGTAATATGAGGTCTAGTGCAGATTTTGCAAACCTGGGCGGGAAGGGTAGATAGTGGTGTGTATATAGCTTGGACTATCTGTGTAAGAGCTACCATATATGCTTGGAGCATAGTGATCTGACTGTTATCTTGTACACTAGCCACTTTCTTCCTTTCTGTTTGCTCAAGGCACTCGTGATTGTTGGTGGCCATGGCTTTGATGATGCACAGGCCTTTAGCTTCTGTCTTTTCAGTCAAATCACCTCCAGCTGCTACATCTAGGTTGACCCAAATTTATGGCTCACATCTATTGTAGAAGGTTTGGATAAACATCCAATTGGGTATCTGATAATGTGGGCACTCACAGAGTAGTCTCTTGAAGCGATGTCAGGTCTTGTGTAGAGATTCACTACCCTCTACTTAAATTGAGAAATCTTGTTATGCAGTTGAGTAGTTTTACCTGATAGGTAGTACTTCTCTAGGAACTTGTCTGCAAGCTCATCCTATGTAGTAAAGGTGCTTACAGGAAATGAATCCACCCATTCTCTAATAGCATCCTTTAAGCTTTATTTGAACAATCACAATCTGATGGCATCTGCTGGGACTCTATTGTATTTAATTATTGAGTAATGGTCTTCAAAAGTTTGGATATGCTTTGCAGGATTTTCGGAATGAGAGCTCCCAAACTGGTCTTGATGAACTATCTGAATGAGGCTACTCTTGATCTCAAAAGTATTGGCCTCCATAGCTAGATACCAATACTGGGGCGAAGATCAACCAGCCTAGGGTACGTTTGCCTCCTCCCATTGTTATTAGCAGGAATATTAACTACCTGATTCTGATCTGCCATCTCTTCCTTGTATTGATTCCTTCTTCTTGAGCATAAGGTTCATTCAAATTCTGGATTGTACTCAAGAAGGGGTTGGTTGTCAGAACGAGTATGTGGCATACACCTCCTATGCTCTCACTATACTGCAAAACTCAACAAAGAAGATCAAGCGTAGTGATGAACAATGAAGATGTAATAAGCTTAGTCTAAAAATCAAGAAAATTGTATCCAATATTTAAGATACATTGATTCAAATCTATCCCCAACAACGGCGCCAAAAACTTGATACAATAAATATCGGGTTAAGAATGCATGCAAGAGAACATGATCGCACAAGTAATATAATGATAAGTAAGATTATCTCCATATGGACAGATAGATCAATTCTCTAATTACTGGATTATGTATTCTTAATCTTAATCTAAGCAATTGAAATCAAATGATTGGTTGGTTAATCTAATGCTACGAATCGCTATACAAGCCCAGGATTGTCAATCCTAAATTCAAACAATGATCCAAACTAAAATAATAAAACGAAATAAATGCAATCCGTACTATGAACTAAGGTTGTCAATCTTAATATGCAAGCACACAATATGAAACAATCAACTAATAATTGACCAAGCAGATGAATGAAAAGATAATGCTTAATCACGAGTTATGAAAATACCTCATCGATTGATTGGTCCAAATTGTTGATTACAAGTCTTCAAATTGAAAGCAAAGAAAACTAAAAGTTAGGTCTACTTGATTCTTGCACTAAAGCCGTCCAAGATTATTCTTAACTTATGACTTCAGGCATATTTATAGCTGAGCCAAAATTCCTAATTAGTAGAGACCTAAGCTAAGTTATACTGTTGATTTTTATCAAATTCGATCAGGCCAGCGCCCGCTACAAAATTAGTGCCCACTATATTCCATCTACTGATACAAGAAATTCAACGACTGCTATATCGAGAAAGTGTTTTTCGAACATTGCCCACTATAGATGTAGCGACCACTAGGCTCTCCAAGTTCTTCACACTAGTGTTTGCTATACCCACCAACGATCGCTACACCTTGAGTTACGTCCTTCTTTCTGCACAAACGACCAGTCATCCACCTGCACTATTGATCACATTCAGTTCTCGACACCCACTCTTCTGCTCCACGACCGTTCATCGAGATCCTACTCTCTTGCCTACAAAAACCACACAAAACTCGATAGGTAATCACTTTTCGACTCTACACACATAAGACACAAAACACATAACGAAACATGACTCAATTGACTCAAAACACAAACACGCGACTCATGAACATAGACAATTGTATGTACATTTTTACGCACATTACTGGTCGATGGTACGTGGCTCCAAAGGACATGAAAGCTTCCCAATAGTTTGTGATAGAAACCAAAATGCTGGAATTTCTTCCCCAAGAACCTCAATCATGGAAATCTGAAATCCATTATAATAAACAGTAGTTTAGTAGCAACTAATTTCCATGATTGAGGTTCTTCAATTAATAGCATTATAATGAACAGTAGTTTATTGGCAACTAATTCCCAAAAAATTGCGCATCACAATACAATCATCGGAATAAGCAGCTAAAATAAATTACTGATAGATGCTTATTGTACGTTTTTTATTCAACAGATTTTCTGCCAAAAATTGTTGGTAAAAGAAGTACTCAAGCAATCAATTTCCCAAATAGTCACGTATGCAATGAGCTTTTTTTTTTCCAAAATCTTCTGAATCTTGAGCCCATTTGACAGTTCCTAAAAGCATTTCCAAATGATAATTTTAAGCACGGAAGTGTTGTGTCGAATTGGAAAAAAAAAATTAATTTTTGGGTTAATTTCTTCACCGAGTCTTTATACCCGTCCTGAGGCCTATCTCAAGCGGCGAATGACGAGGGTTGGTTCATATTGTACTCGAGTCTATGCTTTTTTTCTAATTATGTAAGCTCTAGTTGCAGGAGGAAAATTATGACAGTTTCAACGTTGATTTGGAGATCATGGTTTCCACTTCCTTGTCGTTCTCATTTTTCAACCAAGTTTGAAAAGAAGAAACGAGTTATTTTTCGTTAGGAATGAAAATAAGTAAGGAATGTTAAGATATTGATAGAACAGTATTTATACACTAATTTAAAAAATTGACTTCTTTTTATTATTAGACTCGTATCTTTACTCTTAGTTCTTTATAGTCTACAATGTCAGATCAATCCAACCCGTTAAATATTTTTTAACATAAAATTTTATTGAATCATAATATATATTTATATATATTATTAAATATCTAGTAAATCAATAAAAGTCATACATGTATTTCATAATATTTAAAAAATCTATTATAATTTATAATTAAATTAATGTTTCATAAAAATTTATAAGATTCATAATGTGAATGCAGACTATACTTATATCTTATCGACTTAGTCAAAGTGAAAGAGATTCTGATCCGCACATATAAAGCGTAGGAGTATTTATATGCCGTCCCTTTTTTAGTTGAGCATCCCCACCACTTGCAAGCTATCTAAAGTCGATGCTCGAATATGGATTATTACATTAAAATAGACGTGGGATCCGACACGGTATAAAGCAGAAATCATGGAACTTCCTTGAAACTTCTTCATCCACATTGCCAAGTCCATTACACACTAATACCATCCACAGGCTCTCTTCATCTTTAACATCTTGAGGTGAAGGAACTTCTCTTCCAGCATGGTTCTCCCGCTCATCACGGGGATCATCGGCAGCGCCGCCGGAAAGCTGGCCGGGGAGCTTTACGATGCTGTTAAGGATGCAGTCAAAACCACATTGGCGTTCAAGTCGGAACTGGAGGGAATCGAATCGATACTGGAGCCCATATCGCTGCAGGTTCGACAGATCGATCAGTTCAACCAAGAGCAAGATCGTCCAAAGGAGGAAGTGGGGAGGCTTATGGAAATAATGTCTCAAGGCAAGGACCTTGTTGCAGAATGCTTAAGAGTCGAAAAGTATGATCTTGTGAACAAGAACAAGTACGCGAAGAAGCTTCGCAAGCTAAAAAAGTTGTTGAAATCCTATGTACAGATCAATATGCAGGCACAGATAGCTCGAGATGGGAAGGAGACGTTGTTCGAGGTGAAGCTGTTGGGCAACCGTATGAAGCAGCCTCGTGCTGCTGATATGGCTGCTTCAACTAGTAAAACTAGTATCGAATTGGTTGGTGGGTTGAAGGGGATTTGTAGTCCTCCTGAGTTGAAGATTGATCCTGTCGGGTTGGAGATTCCACTGAGGGAGTTGAGGAGAAGGGTGCTTCAGGATTCGGCTCCGATGGTCGTATTATCTGCTGCTGGTGGCTGTGGAAAGACCACTCTAGCCACTGCATTTTGCCATGATCCTGATGTTAAAGGTAGCGTTTTCGGTGAATCCTTAGAAGTTGTTTTGATGGAACAATGACATTTTTCTTGTGTCCCTTTCGAACAGGCAAGTTCGGGGACAACATTTTGTTCATCACCGTGTCGAAATCTCCCAGCCTGCTTCACATTGTGAAGAGATTGTTCCAGCACAGAGATTATGTGGTGCCAGATTTTGCAAGTGAAGAAGATGCAGTTGCCCAATTAGGGTTTCTGCTGAAGCAGATGGATCAAAAACCTGTGTTGTTGGTGCTTGACGATGTTTGGCCGGATTCGGAAACTCTGCTTGACATGTTCAGTTTCAGAATTCAGAATTATCAGATTCTTGTTACTTCACGTTCCGAATTTCCGAGATTCGGTTCCGCATACAAACTGCCGATGTTGAATGACACCGATGCAATGACTCTCTTTAACCAGACGGCATTTCTGCCGACTTTGTACAAACCTGATAAAGATCTCGTTGATAAGGTGCCTCATGTGATGAACTTGTGATCAGATATGCCACGTTCTTCGATTTTTCAGTGCAGTGGACTTGTTTCTTTTCTTTTCCTTCTGTGCAGATAGTGAAGGCATGTAAAGGTTCTCCGCTTGTTATATCGGTAATAGGCAAATCAGTGTGCGGGAAGTCAGCCGCTGAATGGCGTAAAAGAGCCAAAGGATGTGCTAGCGCTTCAACGATTCTCGCCTACACCGACGTGCTTAAATGTCTTCAGAGTAGTGTGGATGCCTTGGATGATAAACCTCTCTTGAGGGAATGTTTCACGGACCTGGGTGCATTTCCTGAAAACCAAAGGATTCCTGCTGCAACCCTCATCGACATGTTTGCCAAACTGTATGGGCTAGACGAGGACGACGTCATTTCCAATCTCCAAGAACTTGATCGCTGCAATCTACTTGATATTCTGATTACAAGGTGAACTATCAAATTCATCATTAGCTATTTACTTTGTTTTTCGAACTATCTAATTCCCAATTTTTCCTGTCAGCAAAGATGCCAATGAAGATGATAACTCCTACAGCGAACACTTCGTCTCGCAGCACGATCTGCTCAGGGAGTTGGCTATCCTACAGGCCGCCGACGGGGCAGTACAGAGCAGGAAAAGAGTATTTATGGATGTTCATGGAAACCGATATCCCGAGTGGTTCAGTGAAAAAACTGAGCCATATAACAGTGCTAAGCTCCTGTCTATCAACACAGGTGATTCACTGACTTAACACAAGACCTTGCGTTTGAGGTTCGAATTCCTTCCCCATTTTCTCATGGTACAGCTACTTTTCTGCAGATGAAAGGTTTGCATCGAGTTGGATCGACATACAAGCACCTGAAGTTGTGGCTCTAGTTCTCAATTTCCAGTCAGAGATCTACAAATTACCAGAGTTCATTCAAGCAATGGAAAAGTTGAGAGTTTTAGCTATAGCCAACTCTGGCATTCATCAGGTCGAAGTAGGCAATTTTCATCTTCTGAGTTCTCTGTCCAATTTGAAGAGACTAAGATTGGAAAGGGTTACTGTACCTTCAGTTCTCTTTGCCCCCATGAGCTTGAGCCAGCTTGAAAAGATTAGCTTGGTCATGTGCAACATCGGCCAAGCTTTTCGTGAATCCGATGACCAGCTTGCATCTGCTTTTCCTAATTTAATGGAGATGAACATCGACTACTGCAATGATCTTGTCGTGTTACCTAACGGGATCTGTGATCTTTTCGAGCTGAACAAGCTGAGGATCACCAATTGCCATAATCTAGCAGCCCTGCCCGAACATCTGGGGAACTTGGTTAATCTTGAGGTGCTCAGACTTGGTTCGTGCAGCGATCTACCGGAGTTACCGGGCACTGTTGGAAGCCTGCATAACCTGAGGATCATGGACTTATCTTACTGCTTGAGTTTGGAAAGCTTGCCTGAACAAATTGTAGAGTTGCACAAATTAGAAAAGCTCAACATGGTAGATTGCTTGGGATGTCAATTGCCACCATCAGCTAGGAAACTTGTGAACCTACGGGAAGTGATTTGTGATGAGGAAACTGCTGCTTCATGGCAATTGTTGAAGACTCATCTTCCATCTCTGACAATTAAGGTTTATAAAGAGACTAATCTGAACTGGCTTTTGTGAATAGTTTCTTCCGACTCTCTGGGTTCAAACCCAACAATTGTGCGCTTCTGTATTTACGTGATTGTTCAAATAAGTATTTTACTGGTCATTAACTCGTTTTGATACCATATTATAATCTATACCTGGAGATTGTCAAATTAAATCAAGTGTCTTTAGACAAGAAACTTGGTGTGAGAGTAAGTAGTTTGTGTGTGTTTCACATAACAACATACACGATACATGTCACAGAGTATATTCTCAGGGCTACAATCTATATAAAAACAAACAAGTACAACACAGGACCAATGCAAATAAGTGGAAACACGACATAAATGGAACTGGAAGATGGACCCAAAATGTTCCTTCTACAAGCATCGTGCTCTGACAGATCTAGCTCCCATGTAAAACAGAGGATACAATCTCCAACGGCCACTCGATATAACCTCAACTTGTATGAACAATGAGAGGGCCGGAACTGCATCATTCTCCTTCAAAGACAACACCCGATGCGTTTCCAGACAAGACTTTGGTTGAAGAATAACATCTTGAAAAGATGCCACTTGGTTATAAAGCATACACTATTTCACCGCTGCTGTCGACATCAATCTCAGATTCTGAATCGAAGTCGTCCATGTCATCATCCATGTCGAGGTTATCTGTCATGTATTGATCTAAGCTACGAGCCCCAACTGCTGGAATAGTTGCCTCGGAGATGATCTGCATTATCGTATCAATGCTCTGCATTGGCTGATCAGGCTCTTCAAAATGATTGCCCATGGTCTTTTCATCCATTAAATCAGCTGGAAGGTTCATGAGAAACCACTCGTGATTCTTGATTTCAGGAATGCTAATTCTCTGTGGAACGATAGTCAAAAGAAGACTCGTCAGAGAACAACAAAGGCCAAATGCGGCATAAGTTACGAAGGAGAAAACCCTGCAACAACAGCAGAAGTAACCCGGGAAAGTTGAGTGTAGCTGGTTATTTAGACTACCTACCTTCTGTATAAAGGGACTAATACTTAGTGAGCAAAGCGTGTTTTTTAAACATGGATATACCAAATATTGCAAGTGCATGAATAATTGTATCTACAAGCTTACCGCAGAAGGATCAGTAACAAAGATTCTGGAAATCAGATGTCGACACTCGGGAGATATTTGAATGGATTCTGGGATAGAATATTGAACACTAAGAATTCTCTGCAACGAACCAAGAATGATGTCATTTACAAAATTAACATGAGCAGACCATAAGAGAACGAATTGATGTTCCATATACATGTATTGTCTTCCGGAAATCCTTCGGCTCATTAGGATCCTCAAAAGGGTAAGCGCCTACTAGCATCACATATAAGGTTACCCCACATGACCAGACATCAGCAATCTGATATTCAAAAAGTAAATCATTAGCAAATGTATAATTTAAAAAGTCAAGCAATCATAGTTTCAGTTGCAGTAGAAAACAAAACATTTCATATATGACAGACACCAAATAGGAAAAGAAACGTATAACAGACTGGTTGTGCTTTTCAAGGACGAACCATCTCACTTGGCCAAAGGCTCACAACTCTTTGAAACCATATTACCACAAAATTCAAGCGCAGAAAGATGTAAGAATCGTGAGGAGCCACTTGCCGCTTTCTCTACAGGCTACCAAGTTTGACGTGATAAAGAAGACTACTGATTTACCGCCTTCCTCTGTCCTTGTTCAGTTGCATGATTAACACCTAAGAAGGGAACTATTCGTAACCACACCAGCAGTGGATACAAATGGAAACCCCAAGAAATGGCCTTCATCCCCGTCAGATAGTTGGGAATGTTCCTCTTGGATATGCTTCGAGCAGCAGAAATGGTATAAAGTTAGGAGACCAAAGGAACATGCTTTCTTCTTGCTTCTCACTTTATAGTTCACAGACAACGAAATTAGAAGCCTCCAAACCACAAAGCCAGCCAAAGGTCACCAAATTTTAAACTTTTCAGATCCTAGGTCAAAGAGGGATGATGGTTGACTAAAGCTAAACATCTACAGGACAACTGGTATAAAAATACCAGCAGCTGAAGGGAGAAGCAATCAACTGCAACTTGTATGAGTTGATAAGACGTGGCAACTACAAGAGAGAGTCTTCCAGACATGTTTTGGACCACAATCAGTGTGAATGATTGCTGACAGCTTAACATCTGCCTTTCTGACTATTAAGATGACTTCAAGCACCAATTTTAGTCTTCTGGTTCAATGCAACGGAAAATCAAGGAAATCAAGTTGCATAAGCTAGACCACATGCCAAATCAACATACTTACCTTGCCATCATATTCTTGTTTCAGCAGCACTTCTGGTGCAATATAGGCAGGAGTTCCGACTGTTGACTTTGGTTGTGAATGGAGCACTGATGACTGATAAGAAGAGCAACAGGAACATGAAAGCTTGTGTTAGTTACAGACTCGATAATATGGCAATATGAGCCGAAGGAAACCCGACTTGCAGTGATCGAGAATAGAAAGACATAAAATCAAGGACCACTACAACCCAACCATTTGTATCAAGTTCTACCACCATGTTACAAAAACTAAAGCAAGTTGCTAATTCAGAGAAAAAGTTACACACTATGATTAATCAAAGCAAAATATGCAAGATCGTGTTGTTGGAGACAGTTACCTTAGAATACCCGAAGTCACAAATCTTGAGCCGGGGAGCAGGGCTTCCATCCAACAACGTGTTCTCCAACTTCAGATCGCGATGACATACTTGCTTCATCAAAAAATGAATATATTCACATTAGCTGTCTGAAAAAGGGGTTCAGACATGAAACCCCAATTGGGACCGGCAAACTGCAGAAGGTTGTCGGATTACCATGGCATGGCAGTAGCTAACCCCGGAGATTAGTTGTTGGAAAAAGAAGCGGGCCTAAACCAAAACACAAGATCAGAAAGTCCAAACAAAAAGTTCAGGGACAAGACAACCACACTTAGTTCATAGCAAACGAAGTAAACCTCATCCTCGTTGAACCGTCCCTTGCTGCAGATACGCTCGAAAAGCTCACCCCCAGAAGCGTATTCCATGACAATGGCCAAATGAGTCGGAGTTAAGATCACCTGAACCAGGAATCATCCGAAATCATACCAAAGAAACAAGAATTCAAAGCCCTATTTCGAAAGAAGCCGGTCAAAATCGAGCTGACCTCTTTGAACCTAACGATGTTGGGATGCCTCAGCGACCTGTGATTAATAATCTCCCTCTGAACATTCTCATCAATCTACAAAATACACAAAAAAAAAACAGAAAATTTAACCGAGCAAACAAAACCAAAACTCCTAATCATCTCTAAGCCTCCAAGTCAACTGAACTCTTGAAACTCTAATATCCAACTAAAATATTAAAAAAATGAAAAAAAGTGTGATATACTGTAAAGAAAGTAGGTCAAATCACGACACGTTACAGAAGAGTACCTTATCGCCGCGCTCGATGTACTTGACGGCGACGAGGTCCTTGGTGAGCTTATCGCGCATAAGTCGGGCGACGCCGAAGTTGCCGGAGCCAATGTCCCTCACCAAGTCGTACCGGTCGCTGTCGTGCATGATCGGCAAGTCCATCCCCGGCCCAACCGTAACCGACTCCCGATCCGACATCATCATCTTCCCCCACTTCTTATTCGCGCATTTAACTTCCTCCCAAAACGGCGTAGCTTCCTCCTAATCGCGATTTTTTTTTCCTAATTTCGGCTTGGTTTTTGTTTTTTGTTTTTTTATTTTATTTTTTGTGGGCGAATGTGAAGGTGATAATATATAATTCGTAATCCAGAGTAGAGGAGGTAGATATTTTTATTTTTTAATTCAGAAAAAAGAGGTGACGTTGAAACCGACAAAGCAAAAGACTGGCCTCTTCTTCTTCACACTTTCTTTTCCCTTTTTTATTTATTTTACTGCCGTGGAGCTGGTGATCACTAAACGACGTCGCTTTATTTTTTTTTCCTGATAAGACCAAATTTCATTTTCTGAATTATCTAACCGGATAAAATTAGGGTTATTTCTTTCACTAGGTTTTTGCTAATTTTGGAAAGAGCCGAAGGATGACTGTACTTTTTTACGGAAAATAAATTATGTGTGAAATTTCTTTAGTGTAAGTATTTTTCAGGAAAACTAATTACAAGTTGTTGGAAAATAATTCTTTGAACGAAAAAATGTACATCTGAAAAGGTATTTCAGAGAAATGTGGACGTAAAATATGTTTTCCGTATATTTTACGAAACTTCAAGAAACTGGCAATCGATTAAATATTTGCGTTGACTATGATAAAAAAGGACGGTCACCCTATATCTCTACTCGTTGGTAAGATATACATATACACACGCATCAACATTTGAATAAAATATTTTGTAGTCAATCATGAAGTTTCCAAAGCTGGATATTTTGGACAATAAAAGAGTGCAAGTCATTCTAGACTGGACTGAACTTAACTAGTTGATTTACCTATATTAATTATCATTCTGACATTAACCAAAGTAAAGTAATTAGCTTTTTTAAAGAAGCAGAATGACGAAACTACTATATAAGTATGAACAAGTTACATCCTAATTGATATTAAAAAGAATTCGCAAGTACAGCTACCAATCTTGATAAAATTCGATCGAAAAAGTTAGTGATATGAAAAAAACACATTGTTAGGTACGCCACCGCTAGAGTTGATTCTACATCGTTAGTACACATTGACATGGTTACAAGAAACATGACATGTATGTATATCTTAACAAGGTATTTTGGTACATCGTAAAATACTATTCATCTAATTACATATCAACATGATAACATAACGAACCTTAAATACATAATATTTATATCAAAATTGCCAATGCATGATTTAAAGAACAAATAATTAGTTTATTAATTTAAGACAAATGGAGTGTGACGCGGTGTGTCGGGGCGCACGCTATGAGACCAATCCTGATTAAGTCTAATCATGAATTGGGATGTGGTGCTGGTAGTAGCCTCACCGTGCATCAATTAGCCGTATTGGGAAAGGGAAAGGAATTGACCTCCAAAAGTCTTCCCGTCGGTGATAATTATTTTGGGTTTTCTGAAAGTTGAAATTGATAATGGATAAACTTTGGACGACTTTCCAAGCTGGGCTTACGAGTAATTTGGCATCTTTCGCTTCCTGATGCCATTCTTGGTAATAATAAAGATTCAGGTCTATGTACAATCGCTTTCCTTTGTAGAAAGTTCCAATCTCCGCGTTAAATTTCACATTATAAGCAATTAGTCGGCAGATATACTCAAAACGGAACGGATAGTGTCCACAAAATAATTATTTACTCATTTTTAAATTTTTTTAATAATAATTTCGGTGTTCGAACTGGAATGACAATTGTTTATTCCCATTTAATTATGCTCCATATTATATAATTATCTTCATATTATATACTAAATTAAATAAAAAATATTTTTTTATTTTCTAAATGAATTCTAGCATTTTTTTGGACTCAAAATGCAAGCCGAGAAGCTAGGTTCCTTTCTGTTTTCCAAATTATTTGTTGTCTTTTTAGAATCCATATTATATACTAAATTACCATTTACCCTCCGTTCAATTATTTTTCAAATAATTTATCATTTTTTTAGAATTTCTTATTGGTATTATCAGTGCTTGGGGATTGAGTGACAATTGTTTATTCTCATTTAATTATGTTCCATATTATATACTAAATTAGAATAAAAAAGCAATTTTTATTTTCTAAATGAATTCTAGCATTTTTTTCTCAAAATGCAAATATTATCAAATAAAGATTTCGAGCCTCTAGCGTGTGTACGTGTGCATACGATTTGTACTGTCGAATCGACGAGCTAGATTGTCCTCCTAGGTCAACGGTCCAACTTTTTTTTTCTAAATCTACGGTCCAAATCAATTGTGCATGCGATCTAATGGTTCATGTTGCGTACACACGCAAGAGATGTGTGCACTCTTGACTTTTTCGTACTCAAACGTAACATGAATACAATAATAAACACATAATTAAGAAAGTTTGTTAAATATTTCATATTCAATAAAAAATTAAGAAAATAAATAAGTAAATTTTTTACACTTATTAATAATAAGTCTGCTTCTAAAGTAACAATATAATATTCTGAATAGATAGTAACACTCGTTTGTTTTGCATAACTTCTACCAAAATTTCCAATTCTAAAAATAAAATATTAATCATATTTGGATCAGATATTATTTCCTTTATGGATCAATTACAATTCAGAGTTTAGACCCCTGTTTAAAAGCAATCAAAGAAAACTACTTTTTCAAAATAACACCGAGAAGACGGAGAAATAACGGTAGGAAAAGGGAATTCTTGGATTTTCTATTGCAATTTGAACATGAATGGACTCTTATTATAATACGGGTCACATCCGGCCTGCCTTCGATTTCGAGCCCGTTGAACTTGTTAAAAATTCCAAATTGGGCCTTCCGATAATTGGGAAAAAAAATTAATTCCATTGCCGGGAATTGAACCCGGGTCTCCTGGGTGAAAGCCAGATATCCTAACCACTGGACGACAATGGATTTTTTGTTAGTTATGTAAAATTTTTCAATTGTATTGTAAATTAATTGTTGACAGAGCAGATTCCATATGAAGTTAGCTTGACCTCCCAACGGACAAATATATTTTTTTGAACGATATTCTTTTAAAAACTTTTCATCAAAAGGTAAGATCACAATAAGTAGAAAGAGGTCCTAATCAAAATAAAATGAGGTAGACCCTCTCATAATTAGCAAAAAAATAACGAAATATCTCCCAATATTCAGACTAATTTAGCTCATACCATAAGAATCACTTCTTAAGCAAATCTTTGCAAATCTTTTAATAAATGTTTAATTCCGAGTATCCTATATCAATAAAAAAAGTCAACACTCTACCTAATCCCGATTAGTACCAAGAGAATAAATAGAGACATAAAGGGGGCGGTTGCAATTGTTTGTCCCGACTCTCCACATCGCTTTAACCAAATACGTATATCGTTGCATAATTACATATCACTCCTCAAAAACAGAATCCTTATCCACAATCATATGATCGTATGGGCCCAGCTAGGCAAACAGTCTCTGATCTTTATTTCACGTTGTAAGAAAAGGTGTTTTTTTGGATGGCCCAAAATTACAAGTGCCACTTCCTTGCTCATGAATCTCACAGCATTAAGTCAGGGATCTAATCCCATATTAACATTATCATTTTGATTTAAACCGGGACCTCTATACTTCCTAATTCAATTCAAGTTATATTATTGAAATTAATAAAATTTCAACTCATAATATTAAACAATTATAATTATCCAACGATCAGTATAATGTCTCTATGTATTGGCTTTTTCTTTTTTAGCTTCTCGTTAATTCTTTTCAATTCTGGAAGACACTATTATGTGATTATTGGGAAGCACTATTCATTGTGACTAGTTGAGGTAAGAAAGAATCTGGGGGCCAAAATGGGAGAACGTGTCAGTAGGATGGCGGTGGTAGGAAAACAATATGTTCTGTTTTTCCTTTAATCAGCCGTTATATTTTTCCAAATTTATATTTTATCCAAAGTTGAGAAAATCTGCTTCAAATATTGACAAGTTTTCCAGTGATACTAGATAACTTTGACAACTTTGTATTTATTTTTATTATATTTTTTACATTTTATTTTATCCTAAATTTGATAATATTTTTTTAACATTTCTGTTTCCTGTCATTTAATTCCCTTTTTTCATAATTATGTAGATTATTCTAGATTAAGGGGAATTCAATTGATCAACGATGCGCGACGTAAAATTAAAATGGAAGTTGATTATGTTTTATACGATATAATATACGTTGATTAAGTATTAAAAATTACAAACGCAAACGATTATTAGGACAGTAATAAATTTAAGAGCAAATTGCCCTCAGGTCCCTGTCCTTTGCTAAAATCACCATTTTCGTCCCTACTGTTTCAAAAATGATGATTTCGTCCTCCAGATTTGATTTAATAGCACTCTAAGGTCCCTGGTGCCGGAATCGGAAAATTTATCCGGCAAAATTGGACTTAAGATTACAAAAATACCCTTTTCATTTAAAAATTAAACAAATAAATTGAAATACAATCGTAATTCGTATTGAGCTGAAATTTTGCAGGAAGCATCCTAAAAATACATATGATTTACGAAAATAATTTCAGAAATTTTGAAGGCACAGAAGTATTGTTTTTATTTTTCAACGCGCCAAAATTTTGTAAAACTATATAAAATAGAAAATTTGTCTAATTGGGCTGAAACTTGTCCCATGTGTCTTTAAGCATCTTTAATGAATTTAGGAATAAAAAATTATGGATTCTCAATAGCTAATTTTGAAAAAGTCTGGGGATACCAAAAATATAGAATTTTAATTTATTTTTTTACTAAAAATGGAGTCTTTAGTAAAGATGCTTAAAGACACATAGAACAAGTTTTAGGTCCTAAATTCACTAGATATTCTTAAGAACACATGGGACAAGTTTCAGCCCAATTAGACAAATTTGCTATTTTATATGATTTTACAAATTTTTGGCATGTTGAAAAATAAAAAAAATACTTATGTACCTCCAAAATTTCTGACATTTTTTACGTAAATCATGTGTATTTTTAGAATGCTTCATGAAAAATTTCAGCTCAATACAAATTGCGATTGTGTTTCAATTTATTTTTTTACTTTTTAAAGGAAAAGGGTATTTTTGTAATCTTAAGTCCAATTTTGCCGGAGAAATTTTCCGATTCCGGCACCAGGGACCTTAGAGTGCTATTAAATCAAATCTGGAGGACGAAATCATCATTTTTGAAACAGTAGAAATGAAAATAGTGATTTTAGCAAAGGACAGGGACCTGAGGGTAATTTGCTCTAAATTTAATATTATTCGATAACTAATATGAGAAGTTTAAAAGTCAAAAAAGAAAAGAAAGAAGGGACAAAAAAGACAAGGTCCAAAGTTTCTCTCTCCTCCCACCTAAATATCCGGGTGTCCACACAGGAATCCCAAAGATTCCCCAACCCTCGAAACAAAACAACACAAAAATAAAAGGATAAATTACTTTTCAATCCATAATATTTAACGTATCCCATTTCAATCTTTACTGTTCTGAATAACATACTTAATTCATTTAAGTATGCTAAAAATACAACTCTCAAATCTTTAACATTGGAAGCATAAAATTTTCTGGCACTAGATACTAGAGACATGAAATTTATATTTTTAAACATTCGGAGGACCAAAATATGTTATTCTGAATAGTAAAGACCAAAGACAAAAATATCATTAGATCTACGGATCAGAGAGTAATTTGTCCAAAATTAAAAGAAGAAAAAAAAAACAGCGATCTCGCTTTAACCCTCAAAAGTCAGTGCGAGCTGACTCAAAAAACGCGACGACCCGCTATCGTTTTTTTAATATTATTATTGTTATTATTATTATTATTATTTTACCTCACCGAATCTTCGCGTCCACATGACATGAATCTCTCTTCTTGTCTATCTCTCTCTCTGTCTCTCTCTCTCTCCCTCTTATTACATTCTCTTACAAGATTTCTCTCCTCCATTTCCTCTCTCTCTCTCTCTCTCACCAAGACAAAGGGAAGGAGATAGGGTGGTATTATTATAAATGAGAGAAGAAGAAGAAGAAGAAGCAGCGGGACTGAGCTTGGATTTGAGCCTGGTTAACCGGGTTCCTTCAGATGAGAATAAGAAGAAGAAGATGGTCAAAGGAGGAGAAAGTCAGCGGATTTCCGGGATGGAAGATTACTTGAAGCGGTTGGAAGAAGAGAGGACGAAGATCCAGGTCTTCAAGCGGGAGCTTCCTCTTTGCTTGATCCTCCTTGACGATGGTAAGTTCCCCCTTTGTTAAAAGATTCATTCTTTATGTTTTGTGCGTGATTTTCTTTTGGTTTATAACTGTTTGGTATTCGGGTCACTGAGTCGATTAATCTAAATTCGAGTCGGTAGGATCTTGAAAAGTGGCAAAACTCTCTCAACAAGTATTGCAAGCTGTTGTGTTTCTAATGATTTGAAACCGAGACTTGGTTAAACTAGAAGAATTCCTTCGTTGGTTGATTTAATTATTTGTTGGTTTCTAATAATTTAAACCCGAGACTTGGTTAAACTAGAAGAATTCCTTCGTTGGTTGATATAATTATTTGTTGGTTTTTGTGATTTTTTTCAGTTCAAAGATGCTTACTTTATTTGGTTTTTTTTTACGCTTGTTTTAGCCATCCTTAGATTGAAGGAAGAAGCTAAAGCAATTGGGGACGATGCTTGTGATAAGAAGAAATGGACGAGCTCTTTCCAGCTTTGGAGTGCTGATAATAGACAAAAGGTACTGATGGGAAAAAAGATTGGAACTTGGTTTCTGGGTTCCTCCAAGTTTGAAGCTTTTTAATGGAGTTTATGTGTGTGACAGGGTAATAGTGATCAGGAAGATGATGATCGGTCAACGTGCGAGAACCCGAATCAGGCGTGTAGATACGGGACCAAAGGAAGGGGGTTTGTGCCTTACAAGGTGATGGTGCCTAGTTTTGAGAGGCGAGAGAGGAAGGAGGACGAGAGGGAGGTTGTTTCAAAAGCGCCTAGTGGGATCTCGATGAACACTAGTATTAGCCCACTTCAGCAATTGGGGTTTCTGACATCAAGAGGCGTTGATCCGAGTCATCAAATTAAGCCAGAGGGTAAAGGAGGATATCAGCAGAAGAGTCAAATCAGTTGTAATAAGAAGCAGAGAAGGTGCTGGTCACTGGAGCTTCATCGGCGATTTGTCGATGCACTTAACAAGCTCGGGGGACCTCATGGTAAGGAGGGAGTTTCTCGAGTAACTTGCAATGTTACCTTTTTTTTTTTGAAGAGAATGGATTTCGATATGCGCAAGTTCAAAAGCCCTTGTCTACCTATGAAATAAAATGTTCTAATTGTTGATGTCTTAAGAAAGATTGTAATGAAATTGAACTTGTTGATTAGAACTATGTTGGTTTTCAGGGTTCTATATAGCAGGATTCTTGACTGAACTGTGCTAATGTTTATCACCATTTAGCTTCTGTTTGTTCTTGCTTCTTATGGTTCTGATTGTTTGGCTGGCCGATTCCATCATGCAGTTGCTACTCCGAAGCAGGTAAGAGATATAATGCAAGTGGACGGGCTAACCAACGATGAAGTGAAAAGCCACTTGCAAGTAAGTTTCGTTCCCTAAACCCCTCTAGTATGTATGAACATATAACGAAGGACTAATTGTGCATTAACTCTGCATCTGCAGAAATACAGGCTGCATATTCGTAAGCATCCATCTTCTTCCGCTATCTCGGGAAATCATCACTCGTGGATGAGCCAAGACGATAACATGGAGCGCTCTGACCCGAACATTACGCAGACCAGCTCCCCACAAGGGCCTCTCAATCCTAATGGTACTGCCAAAGACATCTCAAGTACTATGAGCGACAGCATGCAAGCGGAAGAAGACGACAATAAATCCGAAAGCTATAGTTGGAATGGCCCCCATCAGAAGCCATAACTAGCTGGTCGTTTGCATGAATTTTGCAGATAGAAGCTCACCTGTGTTATCATACTAACTGAGAATAATGACCAGAGATTCTATTTTTTTCTCATCCGGGACTCCAAGTTAAATAGGCCATAATAGTCTGTTTGTATACTACATGGACACGATTCGGGACAAGGGCTTGCTGCATCCGACCAGAGTGAGTTCCACAAACTCCTGTAATGAATGTGGTTGGTATATTCTCAAGATTGAGCACCGATAGCTTCTATACTTCCATGTCTTTCTTGATCCAACCGAGGTCTCGTGTTGATCTCTGAGTTAAGATCCGTATTGGTTTCATACTCAGACTTTGGATCAGTCGGTGTCCATGGATATTTGCTATAGGAACCAGGAAGTCATCAACCTAGCAAAAATCATCACCTGTATCGAGTGCCACCATCACCATGTTCTTCAAACTATGTACTCTTTTTCTTTCTCGCCTTGTCACCTTGTAGACGAAGGTCATATTCAATCAAGCTTCTCAAGTAACTGTTTAGAAAATTCCGTGTGAAATAAATGGTAAGATCACTTGCTTCTACAGTTCGTTTCCGAAAGGCAGGCTGAAGCACCAAATTGTCTACTGTCCTCGTCCGAACGTGTAGATTAACTGATAAATAGTTATTTTATTTTTAACAAAAATTTTAGATCTATATGATCTTTTATCACTCTTTGTCGTCCAGCATTACTAAGAAACTCAACAACAACAAAAAAAAATAAAAAATTAGAAGATAAGGTTAGTAACAAGTTTCTGTAAATCCAAAGCACCTAAAAAATTCCTTGCGTTTACTCTTGGGCGAAATTTCAACAACGGTGGAGATTACTTGTTTATGTTATCCATTGCTGATTGACCCATGCTTAACCTCACCAACCCCTAATGACAGCTAGATTTCTCTGCTAATCTAATTCTTAAGTCAACAACAACCCATCTACAATCAGCCTTTAAAAAAAAAAAATCAACTTTTTCCTTCAGTTACCACAAAAGTCGTGGTCTTGCAAGAAGAAACAAGACTTGGTATTAGTACATTCACTTGACGGATCAATTGATTCAAATATATTCGAATACGATTTTTTAAGAGTAACACATGTCTGCCAAAATAAAGTATTTTAGATTATAATTCATTATTATTGTTAAGATAGACCAAATAAGATATATTCTCTGTTGGAGCATTTCAAAAGCACAAAAGATTGTACACCTTCCTAGGAATAATGTAGCTGTATTATATTATATTCGCCAAATTCATTTTCTTACGGCACTTCCTGTGGTTGTAATTCAATTGCTCTATTCGTGATCAACTTTTTTTGTTATTTTTTCGTCGCTGAATTAATAAGGAACGTGAGAGACCAGGGTCTCTTGTCAGAAGTCTGATTTGATTTTATTCTCATTATTAATTTAATATTCCATCTCCACCAGGTTTTTTATAGGCTGTGTTTATAATTTAGATAAGCAAGTGATGTTTTCTATTGATAATAAATAAGGTAGAGTTTCATCAAATGAAAAAAAAAATTGATTAATTTAATCTTTTTAAATGTAAAATTGTTTTCGTTCTCAACGTGTATTATAAGTACAACCCAAAGATAAAATAAAGCCCAAGCCCAACCTTACGAAGAAACTTGCAAAAAGCCCAAAAGCGAAAACAAAGGAAAGGGAAGAGGCTAAAACCCACCGACCGGCGCGCCGTTGGCTTCTCTTCTCTTCTCCTAAAACGGTAAAACCCAGCGACGGCGATGAGGGAGATAGTAACCGTCCAAGTCGGAAGCTTCTCGAACTTCATCGGCTCTCACTTCTGGAACTTCCAGGTTTCTCCTCCTCCTCCTCCTTCTACTTTTCTTCCTTCATTACTCTATTTGTGTAACTTTCCGTTTTTACCCCTGACTTGCCTGTGCTTTTGCTCTCTGAAGGATGAGCTGCTCGGGCTGGCGTCCGCACCGGGAAGCGACCCGGTCTTCACGGACCTCCACAAGTACCTCAACATGGACGTCCTCTACCGCTCTGGCGAGACCCCCCAGGTGGGCCCCTCATTCCCTCCATCTTGTTTATGGTTTGGCTTTTGATCGATTAGGTTTAATTCGATCGAGTTGTTTCCGTGTGTAGGGAGACGTTAGCTACACTCCCCGCCTCCTTTCCATCGACTATCAAGGTACTTTCACAACCGTGATCGGTAACATTTTTGTTCTTCGGTCGGATTCAATGTCTCCTCATGTTGATGGACTGTTAACCGTCTGTTGGAGATTGCAGGGTCCCTTGGATCCGTGAGCTCACGTGGCACACTTTACAATGACGAACAATCCGAGCCAGCAGAACTTGCCACGTGGTATGGTTTCTTATCGTTTTTTCCCGTTTGTGTGTTTTTTATATGTGCATTGTCCGTATTGATTTGCAGTTCTTGGCTTTTCCTATAGTGTAATGGCATAGGTTAAATGTGCAGGAAGGGGAATGTGTCTAGGCAAGCCTCTGAACCTCATAAGAGGAATCTATTCTTGCAGAGTTTACAGGACGAAGAGATGGGAAGCACGGGGCTAACTGGAGGTACTACTGGTGGTGAGAATAATGAATCTCGGATAGAATACCGGGATGAAGATATAGTTGAAAATTTGGATAGAACGGTCGAGTTTTGGACAGACTACTCTAAGGTTCACTATCATCCCCAGAGCTTATATCAGTTAAGTGGATTATTGATGGATACCCAGGAATTTGGAAATTATGGAACTGGGAGAGATATTTATTCTGAAGCTCAGCGAGGAGAAGAGATAAGTGAGAGACTCCGTTTTTTTGTGGAAGAGTGCGATCACATCCAGGTACTTCTCGTACAAGATAATTTACTTGTGCATCTGAATACTTGGCTCCCTAAGTTTCATGCTGCTTTAGTTTTGACGCTCACATCTTTTGATTTTAACAGGGTTTTCAGTTCATTGTCGATGAATCAGGAGGATTCTCTGCTATAGCTGCAGAGTTTTTGGAGTGTGTTTCTGACGACTACTCAAACACTCCAATATTGCTCTATAATGCAATGGATCCTTGTTTCCCCACGGGCTCTAGAAGCCGAAAGCAAACGGTGTCCAGAAGTATTCAGGATGCGGTCTCATTTACAAGATTGTCAACCTTTTCTAAGTTGATCATGCCAGTTGGTCTTCCCTTCTTGAGCAGTAGTAAGCTGATAATTGTTTGAGCTTGTTTGATTTATGTTTTTATATTTACCTTCTGTTTAATTTAGATCAATCTTGTAAATTTTCAGCAATTTTGCCTTGTTAGCATCCTGCCATGTTAGTTGATTGCGATACCGAAACTTTTAAACTAGTTCTAAGCTTGCATTGTCTATTTTTTTCCTCATGATTTTGCAGGCAAAGCATCAGCTTTCCTCCGCATTCAAGATGAAAAGGCTTACCACTGCAGTGCAGTATATGCTGCTGCACTACAATCGGCCACTCTTCCTTTTAGGATGGAGCAACTTGGACCGACAGCTAGCAGTATGTATTTTTCTGGTGCTATGGATGTTAATACATTGGTTCAAACGTTGGCTGGGCAGGCTAGACAGAATATGGTCACCATTGTGGATGTAGCCATGCCCGCACCTCCAATTACCGGTATATTGTTATACAGACATCCTTTGGATTTCTTACCATAAAAAAAAACCCATATGTTCACTGTTCAGTTTTGCTGAATCCAGGAAAGCAGGATAAGAAGCCTTTCTTAGGGTACTTGCAGCCTTTGACACCAGAGATAGTAGAGGTTGAAGATTTGCAGGCAGTAGAGTCAATTGCAGTTCAGGGGGCCCTCAAACCAGGTACCCAGTTGTGAACCTTGCAGAATTTTTTATCTTGCTCTTATCTAATCTCACGGTTATATCAAGTCCTTCTTTCCACCAAAAAATAATATCAAGTCCCTTGTGTCATTCTAGCTCACATCGGCCCAGTGTCTGAGCATCTTTTATTTTGATGAGATTGCTTATCTTACAACTTGAAAAAACGAGGTCTAAAAACGCATGCTGATTAGTTTCACTTTCTCTTTCGGTTGACCCTCGGGTGTGAATAGTATGTTTGTCTAGCCGCCTTAGTGCAGCTAAAGGAAGATCTAGCGTACTAATTTCCCTTGTTTTCCTTTAGGAGGTCAGAGGGCTTCAGTCTCAGAAGTGACGGATACAATTAGCTCTGCTTACGAAGAAGCACAGACAAGGCCGCAGTTCTGTCACCTATCAGTTGCCCGTTGCCCTCTTCCAGTACCTCTGCCATTCCCTTTGATCTTCGGAAAACAAATCGGCCAACAAGGCGAGCTGTTGAGCAGCCCTGATCCAGGCACCCCGTCGCGGGGATTGCTTGATGTCGATTCCATTCCCATAGCCGCTAGACTACGCTCGAGTAAAGCAGTCTTGCCGTTCTTGGAATGCAGATTGAGGAATCTCCGGAGGCTGGGGATAGACCGAGGAGCACCCGGGGCCGAGTTGTTGTGCAGCTGGGGATTTGGCAAGGAGGACCTTGAAGAGATCGAGGAATCACTGTATAAGATGGTCACTACGTTGGACGAACGAGCCGAAGCTTCCTCCGACTCGGATTAACACTTTTTGTTATCTTAGATTTTGACGACGGATAGAAATCTGATTTGGATCGCGGTCTAATTTGCTGTATTTTTCGGAAGGATCATATTGGTTATTGCTTAGGTACAAAGTATAAATTTGTTTATAAATCTTAAAGAAAATTGTTATTGCATATTATATAGTCCACTCTGGTGAAATCAAATTTTGACGTAGATTACCATCGTTAGTATGTTATTATCAACGCAATGTTATTTACCTAGCTTCTGGTCGAAAATAATAGATCGAAGACGTGTCATGAATATAAAATTACTTGAATTTTCTATGTCAAACATATTATTACTTACCCTCAGCAAAATATTTTATAATTAAATTAGAGTGTCAATTGACTAAAGTCAAATGTTTCCCGTACTGTCATTGGCGCCGTTGTAAAAATAAAAAACAAATTATATAGTGGTTGGATTCACTCATGGACATTATAATAACTCCAAGACTATCTTGGACTTAAAGAAGCGCGCCACATTAAGGAAAGAAAGAGAAAGAAATGAGAGTTAATTACGTGAATTACCGACCATTAATTGCCGACCATTAATTACTGACCAAATGTTTTCTAAATGTTTGGATGGTTTTGGCATTTATGTTCGAGTGGTTTTGTTCAAATGATTTTTTCAAGTATGTTCAAGTGATTTTGCCAGTATGTTCAAGTGATTTTGCCAGTGTGGTCAAGTAATTTTTTCAAGTGGTCAAGTAGTTTTTTCAAGTGATTTTGACATTATGTTCAAGTGGTTTTGCCATGTGGTCAAGTAATTTTTTCAAGTGGTTAAGTAGTTTTTTTCAAATGGTTTTGCGAAATCACTTGAACATACTTGGCAAAACTACTTGACCCACGCACCCTCCCTCTTTTTAAGTTGTCCATAACCGTCCTGGAGATGATGTCCAAGATCGAATCCGGTCCCTATATACTTACATACGCTATCGTCCAAAACAAATAATATCAAATAATATGTAATCCGTTAAAGTTGGAATTATTAGCAATTAGAAGATTTGTCAAGGTTGACCACGAGGCAGGAGTCAAGGTTATTAACTTATTATAAACCCAGTTTCCTCCAAAATCGGTGATCATATCTCTTTTTAACTAAAGTAACATCCATCGATTTAGGACGAGTTTTGAACAACATGGGAGACTTTTTTTACATCAAACTAACGCCTATTTATTGGCCAAGCATAAGTTTGGCGCGAACAAGTAATATTGATATTTCTTTGCTTTTTTGTCTTGATCGGGACGAGATGATAGAACATGTTCTATTATTATGCTTTTTTTTCGATCTGAGATTATTTTGTGAACCAGAGAAGAATGGTATGGAGAAATTTCACTCTATTAACACTGAGTTGTCAACTTGGTAGGGTTAGAAATTAGTGGAATGCGAAAAACGTTTGCTAATCATTGTTCGTGTCCACCGTGTGAAACATTTGAATATTCCTTGTTTTGAACAAGAGAATCCAGAGGGACAAAGAGGCAACTCAAGATGACCAACTAACTCGCTTCACAGAACAAGAGAAGACAAAAACTCCGAGAGCGAACCCTTCCTTTCATCTGCACGTAAAGAAAATCCAAGAAACTACAAAAAAAAAAAAAAAACCATAAAAGCCCCCGCTCCCTAATCCAACGGCTGACATCTCTCCCCAAGATATCAACGCGAGCGCCTAGACTATTACAAGAAGACGGACCCCAACCCCAAATAGAAATACAAATATAAATACAAATAACCGCCTTTTTTTTCTTTACTCTTTCCAAATAATTTCCGTCGTCGTTTTTTTTCCTTTTCCTTCTTCCGTTGGGCTCGACTCATTCTTCTCTCCATCCCTTTCCGTACGGCGCCGTGTCCTCCTCGTTCGTCGGTCAGGTTTCCCGCGTACGGAAGAAACCGGCGGCGACGGCTCGCTTCCTCAGCAAGCTAGGCTCCTTTGAAGGAACACAAAGGTACGAGAGGTTTAAGTAAATGGCCCACTTTTTTCTGTTTTAGTTGGAAACGGAGAAAACGACGGCGTTTCAGTTTTATTAATCTTCTTTTACTTGGAAGTACGACGATCGCAGTTCTTCTTCTTGTTTTCTTGACGCAGTGTAGTTAGTTTACTTCTAGAAGAAGAGAAATATTATTTATCTTTATTTATTTATATGTTAATGTTACTTTTAAATGCAACGCAACTGCAAGATATAATAAGAATTTATTATCATCGTCTCCTATTATTTTAGAGAGCCAATTTTTATTTATTTATTTATTTCTTCTTTCTTGCGTTCTTTATTATGTCTCTCTCCTTCCCAGTGATCAATACGGTAGCGTTTTTGGGATCATGTACCATCGCCATGCGTGCGCGGCGTGCAGGACGCAGGGTAGGAAGTGCACGAACGATTGCGTGTTCGCGTCTTGCTTCCCTCCGGACGAGACGGACAAGTTCTTAACCGTCCACCAAGTCTTCGGCGGCAGCAACGTTGGCAAGCTTCTTAAACAGCTTCACCCTTCGGAGCGGGTTGCCGCCGCCAACTCCCTTTATTGGGAGGCCCAGTGTCGAATCGCCGACCCGGTCTACGGCTGTGTCGGCCCCATTTCTCTGCTCCAGCAGCAACTCAACCATGTCCAGACGGATTTTCAGAATGCTCGCCACGAGCTCGCACAGTACATCGGCGACGAGGCTTACGCGCCCATGCAGAAAGACCCTGCCCTGTCGCTCATTCGCGATGGTGCCGCCCAGGCGTGCCTTTGGAGGCCTCTTTCGCAGGGGCAGGAGCCGCGGCATGGGATGGTTCCCATGATGGGGGTGGGCTCGGGTGGACAGCGGCCCCCGCTTCAGCAGCAGGTTTACGGGGCCCGGCCTCTGTCGGCCATTCCAGTGACTCTGCAGCTTTTCCCGCTTGGGCAGCAGCAAGTTTGCGAGGCAGAGTCGCTGTCCTCCAATCCAGCGGGTCAGCAGCAGCAGGTTTACGAGGCTCGGCCGCTGTCCGCTAGTCCGAGGGCTCAACACCATCTACCGGATTATTCTACTGACGAGGGGCAGCAGCTTCTACTGAGGTTATCCGGTCATGGGCATCCGCATCAGGACCAAAGGCAGGGACGGCTTACGATGTTTAATTTGGCTGGAGGGTCCGAGGCGTCGAGTTCGGGCAATGGTCATGTTGGTGGAGGAGGAACAGACAATAGCAGCGCCTCTGGTGCTCCAGCTGGTATAAATCTTAACCAGCTAGAGCAGCAGAAGCAGCTAGGAGATGAACTGAGCCTAAGTCTGAACCAGCAACAGCAGCCAGTAGATGGACTTGGCCTAACTATGAACCACCAGCAGCAGCAGCAGCAGCTAGGAGATGAACCGAGTCTAAATCTGAACCCTCAACAGCAGGACGAAGAAGCTCGGCTTGCTGAGCTGCGGAGGATTCTTGGGGTTGGTCCCCCGTCCCAGCCACAGCCACCGGGCCATCCGCAGTCCTAGAGCTGCACCCGTTTCTATCCTGGCTGATGGTTGCTGAAGTCCAGTTCCTTGTGCAGAAGCAGCGGTGTTGCTCTCTCTAGCCTGATATAGAAATACTTGTAGTCTGATATAGAAATAGTTCTTCAACAGAATCTAAAAAGATTCTCTCTACCAATTGATCGATGGATACGTATATTCATTCATTTTTGGCTGACAATATGATGATGATGGGTATCAAATAGTTGTGGTTTAATTGTGCATTCATAGAAATGTTTTGATCGATCGTCTTCATCTGTCGTCCGTATTTTTGGCTCTCTTTCTGGGCTTTGTGTATTTGGTGTACTTGTTTGGTCCATCTTTGCAAATGAAATTAACAACCAAGTATGTAATGAAATTAACTCGATTATGAGATTACAAGTTCATCATAAGATCAAATAACTAGAAACGATTTAAGTTTTCATATAATCGGATTTATGTAAATGCCAAATCTCATATGTTTAAAAAGACTACTGGGAAAAATCAAAGGCTACAAATCTCATATTCTTAAATTCTGAATACTAAAATTTGAATAAACTAACAATAGAATGATCTCAACCACCAAATGTGTAAATTACTATCGTGAAATTATTTTAATTTGATTAAAATTCTTAATTCGAACACGAGTTACATGTTCAAACTTAGATACAAAAAGTTTTACCACCTTTTGTAATCATAATTTAAATAAACTTAGATTTAATAAGCTGAAATATCCGAATAATGATGTAGTTAAAAGAATTAGCCGTTCCCAAGTCCAAACCAAATCCCCAATTCTCTAAACGAGCCCAATAAGCCCAAAGCAAATAACCCAACCTGTAATACCCTTCACCACTCCGAAAACCCTAAACCCACAACCAAAAACACGAGCTTTCCCTCGCCAGAAACCGCCATGTCCAAGTGGTGGCGCGGCCTAAGGACGGCGGCGGAGGCGGCCCAGCCGCACAGCCACCACCGGTCCCTTCACTACCACACGATCCAAGCCACGCCCAGGGAGTACACGGGCAGCCGGGTCTCCTCCAGGGACCGGGTCCAGGGGAGGATCCCGGCCGTCGTTTTCTCCCAGGAGATCCTCGCCAAGACCACCACCTCCTCGTCCTCATTCCGTCCCGCTTCGAGGAAGCAGTTACTGACCACCGAGTCGAAGCAGATCGGTTCGCTGTTGAAGTCCGTGGAGCTCCCTTTCTTCACCTCCACCAAATTCAAGCTCCAAATCCGGGCCGGGTCCGGGTCTTCTACGTTGCTCGACTCTGGATGGGTTTTGCCCGTTAAGGTAGGGCCGGACGGTTACTTGGTTGGGGGAAGTTTGGGTTTTGTTTTGAGAAGTAATGTGGTGTGTGTTTGTGTGTTGTAGGTTCACAGGGAGGAGGAGACCGGGAGGGTGTTGAATTTGGTGTTCGTATGGGCGGAGGACGGGACCCGGTTGAAGGTTGATGTGCCGGTTGTTTTCACTGGGGTTGACGACTGCCCCGGCATCAAGAAAGGTAATCTTCATTTGAATCTTACATATTAGAGAAAATGTAGAATGTAGATTAGGGAGGAGTTAGTTTTGGCAGGGGTATGGTATCAAGCCTGTCAGTTGTGGATTATGGTTGAATTGAGTTTTTTTGGAGTTCTCCCTCGAGTGATATGGGTTTTCTCGCGTGTGATGGAGATCGTGATCATAGAATGTGAAAGGCTTTTAGGAGTTGCTTATGTTGATCTAGATTGTTCTTTATAGTAAAGTGTTGATCTTAGGTTGTTGTCTAAGCTGTGGTTTGTACTGGAGTACCATCATGGCAGCCGTTTCTGTTAGAAAAGTTAGCAGTTACCAGCTGCATTTAGGTTGACCTTGTGCATTCTTTTGGACTTCTCAATCGCGTTTTTTCATTTGTCTACAGATGGTTTTTCATTTCCCATGATATCTTGGTCTCTCTAGTGTCCATGCTTTTCTCATTCTTTCGACTCGGGGTTGGATCCGGTGGGGGTTTGCCTTTGGCCAAAACTGCTGTGTGGTTAGATTGTACATAATCTGTTGTTTCTTGCGGTATTTCACATGTACTTCAATGTCATTGTGCACTGTTTCGATATTTACATCTCTGATTTCCTTGTAACAAGCCATCTCCTTGTTTTCACCAAAGTTCATGGATAAGTTGTCTATGAATCTGAATCTTGCCTGTTTCATCTGATTGTTGTCCAATATCATTGATCGTTTCTCTTAGTTCATTTTAACATTTTCGGTTAGCTGGGACTTGGGAGTGCACAGTTGGTCTACTTTTTCTATTGAAGTAGTTGGGTGTAAATAAAGTGCTAAAGATCTTTGAACTGAT
Source organism: Hypericum perforatum (assembly GCA_012979155.1). Classification (NCBI taxonomy): domain Eukaryota; kingdom Viridiplantae; phylum Streptophyta; class Magnoliopsida; order Malpighiales; family Hypericaceae; genus Hypericum; species Hypericum perforatum. The sequence continues at coordinate 550,018 of SOPF01028392.1, read as the reverse complement.
CATATGAATTATGGAGAATCTCTAATTTTTTGTTGGTTGTCACCCTGGGGTGAGCATTGATTTTGTTGGTCCAGTAGATTTATGTTCGACAAACTAAATTACAACTTTCTCGATGTGTAACTGTCTGTTTGAGCTCTTTGTTGTTGTATGCGAAGCAGGAGGCTCTTTGAGCAAGATACGCACCAGCTTGAAGTTTCTTTGCCCAGCTGAACACATACCCCAAAAAATTGAAGTTGATGTTAGCAAGCTAGACATCGAAGACAGGATTTCCATGAGCGACATTGAGTTCCATCCGTCAATGGAGCTTCTCAGCAAGAACGAGAACATGCCAGTGTGCAAGGTTGTGGGTATGAATTTAGAGAACCAAGAACCTTCATCGCTATAGCCATCACGATCCTGAACAGAAACGCCTTGCCGGCTCGAGCCAGTCTAACCTGTAGTAGGACATCCCTGAAATAAGAGATCTTTCATTAGCTTTGCTGGCTCGAGCCGGTGCTTTTTGGACCCCTCAAGATGACAGAGTTCCGGTTAGGATGGTCTTTACTCGGTGCAAAATGTAACGTTCTCATATATGTTATTAGACACTTCTTGTTGTCTTTTGAGTTCTAGCCTATACGAAAATTGATTAGTTGGCTAATTGAATGTTTTAAATTTTTAAATATAATAATCATGACAACATGCTAAAAACCGACCGGACTTACCTGCGAGGAACACCTCATTTCTCCGGCATTAACTCCGGTCGAATCAATTGATCCAGGAAACTCTTGAACTTAATTAATTATATAATTTTGGAAAAATTAAATCTATTTTAGTAAAATAGGATAATTGAAATCTTCTCTGGCCAAAATGTTTTTCTTTCAAGTTTTACGACCATACCAAAGTCGACACTGGTTTCCACGTCGGTTTAATGTTAGACTATCGTATTCGTGTCTCTGTGACGCTTTAGTCTTCGTAGTTTTTCTTTTGTTTATGTCACTTTCGTTTCTGCATCTGAATTTTTTCTTACACTCATGTTCTCGTGTTCACCTTAGCTTTGTTTTTTTAACACATTATTAAACTCAAATATAGTTATGAATTCTTCGCAAAAATGAATTAATTTAAATATGTTACAATTAATTCTCAATTAACAAAACTAAGAAAAAGAAAATAATATTAAGTTGAGAATATATAACATGATAAATTGAAAATTATATTAAGTATTTATTAAAATTCTCAATTAACGGCTATACGTGCAACCTGAAGAAACATGTGATGGAGATGAAGGAGAAAAAACATCTCTACGATTTCCTCATGGGTCTTGATGATTTGTTTTCTACGATAGAGATGCAGATCCTAAGCAGTCAACTGATACCATCGGTAGGAATCGCCTATCATCTTGTCGCTGAGGATGAGCATCACCGGAAACATCTCAGCATCTCGACAACCCGCCACCGAATTTGTTGCCTTTCAGTCAAGGATCCAGCCGAACATAAGAAACAATAAGTCTCGTACAATATGTACTCATTGTGGAACCTATTTCGAGCTTATCAGTTACCTGCCAGATTAGAGAAAGCCCAATCAAAATTCCAGTCGAAACAAGGTCTTTGATCGTGCCCAACCAACTGATCGTGGTCAGCAGTTCGGAAAGAAGCTGAAGGACTTACATGTGACCAGACCACGTACTGTGCAAGTGAGTCAAACTGATGTAGCCACCTCTGGATTAACTTAGGATCAAGTCAATACACTCCTTCGACATCTTGCTGGAAAGGTGGAGTCAGAGTCCACTACTATTCCTTCATTTGATTCGTGTGCAAATATGGCTAGTATGCTCAATTTTAATTTACCTTGGGTAATGAACAATGGAGCTACAGATTATATGACACATGCTCGCGCATGTTTAATGGATGATGTTCAAGATGTCTCTCATTCACTCGTAAGGATACCGAATGGAGATGTTATCCCTCTAGCCGGTGTGGGAACAACTCGCATATCACCGAATCTTTGTCTTAATGGTGTTTTGCATATTTCAGTTTTAAGTATAATTTGATGTCTGTGAGTAAATTGACGAAAGATTACAATTGTGCAATAACTTTTATTCTGATCATTATGTCATACATGACTTAACTTTGAAGACCTTGATTGGAGCGGGTAGACAGTAGGATGGCCTGTACTATTTTGGGGATGTGCGAGGAGGGATGGTGCTTTTAGCAGAAGCAAAGGCAGACACTCAGAAGTGGCATTAACGTCTCGGACATATACCATGGGAGAAGATGAAGCATTCAGATTTTTGTCGAAACCTTATTTTCTCATATAATTTGAGCCATTGTGACTCTTGCCTTATGGCTAAACATACACGGTTACTTCTTGGGACAAGCTTTATCAAATCAACTGGTTGTTTTGAATTGATACACTGTGATATTTGGGGGCCATATCGTACTCCTTCTTCCACTGGTGCAAGATACTTTTTAACTGTTATCGATAATTTCAATCGAGGAGTCTGGACCTTTCTCATGAAGTGCAAATCGAAAGTTCCATGTTACTTGATTCTATTTTGTAATATCGTAATGAAGTAGTTTGACTCTCATGTCAAGCATATTCGGACAGATAATAGTTTCGAGTTCTGTTCCAATGAGATGCGTGCATACAATGAAGAGCATGGAATCTTGTTGCATACAACTTGCCCCTACACTCCTCAATAAAATGGAATTATGGAGTGCAAGCATTGCCATTTCTTAGAAGTAGCACGTTCATTACAGTTTCAGGCTAGCCTTTCTATCAAGTTTAAGGGTGAATGTATTCTCACAGCTACGTATTTGATAAATCAGTCCCCTTCTACAGCAATCAACAATCGTACTCTACATGAACTTATATTCTACCATATTGTACAATATGAGCATCTCCGAGTTTTCGGGTGTCTAGCCTATGTCCACAGTTAGACAAATGGAGATACATTTATTGAGTGCAGCTGTGCATGCATCTTTGTTGGTTATCCTTTTAACCAAAAAGGGTACCGCGTATATGACTTGATCAACAATAAGTTCTACACATCTCAGGATGTTACTTTTGTGGAAGATGTCTTTTCTTACTAAGATGGTTCCAGTCTCTGAGCAAATCTTGAATTAAGTAGTTCGACTCTTACATCTAGGCATAACTAACAATTCACACCGAACCTGACTCTAGAGAGCTTACTACTATTGAAGTTGCTTCCTCAACTCAGAAAGAAAGTCAACCTACTACTGATGAAATCTGACATCAACTTTGCCTTCTGAAGGGGAACTGAGTATAGAACCCTGTCATAACACGCGTATGTAACATGTCCTAACCCACTTCAGTGATTTTCATGTGCATCTTCCCTCTTCCATTGCACCCCCGCCTGATATAGTGCCACTTCCGTAGTCTTTCGCTTCGTTAGGTAATCTAGTTAAGTACCTTTTAACATAATTCATCAGTTATAAATAGTTTTCGTAGGCACACCAAGCATATCTCACAGGTTTATCATCCATAAGGAGCCTCAGTCTTTCAATCAAGATGTGAAGCATAGCTATTGGCACACTACTATGCAATAAAAAATATTTGCACTTGAAGCAAATAGCACATGGAAACTTGTACATTTGCCTCTGGAAATCATGCAGTCGACTCAAAATAGGTCTACAAGGTCAAGTTTAAGCCAGATGGTTCACTTGATCATTATAAGGCTCGTCTTATTACCCATGGATTGAGAGTGTTAAATATCACAAGACGTTTGCTCTAGTCGCTAAAGTCATTTTCGTGCGTTGTCTTTTAGCAATTGCTATCAAGAAGTGTTGGTTCATTCATAAATTGGACATGTATAATGCCTTCCTTCATGGAGATTTAACTAAAGAGGTATATATGAAAATACCTTAAGATTTTGTCAAGACTGGGGACACGCGTGTGTATAGGCTGTGGAAGTCTTTATATGGCCTCAAGTAAGCGTCCTGCACTTGGTATATAAAACTCACTACAATATTGTTAGCTCTAGGGTCCCATCATTCTCGGGCAGATCATACCATGTTTAGTTATTGTCAACATGGACAGGTACTAATATTACTTATTTATGTCAATGATATTATTCTTGTTGGCAACTATGGTGTTATGATTGTTTTTACCAAGCATCAGTTGGATGCTCAATTTGGTATTAAGGACTTGGGAGTGCTCAAATATTTCATTAGCATTGAATCTACCACAACATCTCAAGATCTTATTCTTAGTCAGAGGAAATACACTCTTGATATTATCAAAGAGTATGGGAAGGATGATTTGCATCCCTACTTATTCCCTATGGAACAAAATATGTCCTTTGTACAGGGGGAGACATTGTTCCTGACTCTGGCCGCTATCGTCATTTGATTGGTTGATTAATGTACTTGAGAGTCACTTGCCTAGACATTGCCTATGCTATCAACATTCTCAGTCAATTTGTAAGCAATCCAATGACCAGCATGTTCAGGCAGCTGATCGCATTATTTGCTATCTGAAGATGACTCATGGTCAAGGTATCCTCTTGAGCAATTCACCTAATCTTGAGTTACTTGCATATTGTGATACTACTTAGGGTGGCTATCTGATGAATTGTTGATCTCATACTGGGTATTTTATTTCTTTCGGTGGCTTACTAATTTCTTGGCAGACAAAAAAGTAACAGGTGGTTGCGCGATCATCTGCTGAAGCTGAATATTGTGCCATGGCTGTCGTTGTAAGTGAAGTATTGTGGCTTTGCTGGTTTGTAAGGACTTAGGTGTTCATTTTTATGCACCAACTCTGTTATTTTGTGACAATCAAGCAGTTTTGCACATTACTATAAATCCCATTTATAATGAGTGCACGAAGCATGTTGAAAAGGATTGTTATTTTGTCCAGGAATTGGTTCAATCTAATGAGATAGTGCCTATGAATATTTCATCATCCCTTCAGTCAGCTGATCTATTTACAAAGGCTCTTGGTCAGACGTAATTCTAGGTTCTTGTTCGCAAGTTGGGCATTCTTGATCTTCACGCTCCAACTTGAGAGGGAGTATTGGAATACTCATTTTTGTTTTGCTTAGTTAGGAAGTTCACCTAACTATGACTATTTTCTCTGTCACATATGTAAAGTCCTTATTGGACATAATCTTTGTAATCATAGAGTTTTGCTTGGCTTCGTCCTCTGCTATGTACCTTTTTCTTCAGATAATGAAAGTAAGCTACAGAGAAGCTTTTTCCCTATAGTTTGCAATCTGAATTTTACACCAGCCCTGAACCTTACCCCCTGGACCCACTAGACCAGACCGAAACCACCTTAACCCCACATAAGCTCTTCCATACTCTGCCGCATGAAACTAACTGCCACCACTACAACCCACCGCCCACGAACAATGGTTTCCTATCAACTCCGCCCTCAGCCAACCCCACCATAACTAGCAACTCTCCACAAAACCCTAAACCCACACTCCTAACCAAATCTCCTGGTAGCCTTACCTCTCTCACTACCATTATCGTAGATTACTCCTCACCCTCTTGGCAAAATGTTGGAAGGACATACAAGGATATTATACAAGGCAGTAAGCCACCCAATATCACATTCTCAAAAGAACTCGAGGAAGATTGGTTGAAATTAGGACTGATGATCGACCGATCTAACCCACTCTGACCAACACTCATATTTTTAGACAAAGCTCTTGCCAAAGTTAATGCCCCATATAAGTGTACAACGATATTGAAGGTACTGGGAAAAAATGTGGGGTACCGTGCGCTTCAAAGAAGAGTAACATAGATCTGGAATATGTCAAATGCGGTAAGGCTTATCGATCTCCCTCATAACTATTTCCTAGTATGCTTCATAATATATGAGAAACTCAACAAGGCCCTCTCGGATGGACCATGGACTATCCAAGACCACTATTTGGTGGTCCACACTAGGATAGCTCTTTCTTTTCGAGTGAGGCAAAAGTCATAAAGATTTGGGCATAGTTAAGTGTCACGCCCCAGAAATTAGGCATGTCAACCACCACGGAATAAGACTCTCTGTAAGGCCACTTCAATTCTCAAATTTCAATCTATATTTAAACCCGAAGAATATGATGGTATCAAGAAGTTAAAATAGTCTTCAAGTAATCAAATGTCACACAATGCATATCCTCGTGTCTAATTCTGACTTCTTATCTATTTCCAAATTATCTGAGACAGCAGCGCACATTAATGAGGATACACATCTCAGTAAGTCGGTAGACACATACAACTTATACAACAAATCATATCACACATTTCATATCAAATCATATACATAATCTTAAATCAAGTCATATGCAATAAACTTTACAATCAACAACCCTCACATAAAATAGATATCACTAATTCGAACTTGGCAAATCTAAAAATTTACAAAAACACATCTCAACCAATAGCAATCATAATAGAAACACAACTTACCGTTCTTGATGTACACAATAACGATCACAATACAATCACAATACAGAGCTCCGGAGTCCTTTCACTCATATCAGGATTCTTGTGGTCCACTGGTAAGTACTCCTCTTTTCCCCTAAGGGCCCATTAGGCAGGAGTATTACCTTTCACAAGTCCAGATAGTCCATGTACCTTTTCGTCTATTTGATTGCACATACCTCAGGTTACCTGGTAGCCCCTTAAACGGTATACATGAACTACAGTCCACTAGGTACAGGCCAATCCCGTATGTATCACAAAACACATCACGATTCATATCACGATTCACATCACGATTCAAAATACACATCAAAATTCCGAATATGAATTGAACAGAAATCACAACCAATAATCTTTATCTGAATTAGACAGAAACCACGTACAATAACCCAAAATCCGAATTCCATCAATCCGTCATACAATTCCACAATTTCGATAACACAATCACAATCTCAAAATCCACAAAACATCAAAATCAATCAATCAAGGAACAAAGACAGAATTCACTTACGATATTAAACAGAAATAATGCAAACTATAACGAACTCATAATGATCCAATTTATTAAAATGTAAATTAAATCAAAAACTATTAAGTGCACCTGCAGACACCAAATCGTCCAAAAGACTATGGATAATTAAGTCACATCCCATGAATATATAAACAACAGAAAGTTATCATTCATACAATAATGATTAATTAATGGCAGATCGAATATCACTATAAAACAATACACAAATAAGACAAAACTAACTTATAGTAGTAAACGAAATCAAATTAGAAATCACTCGAAAATCTAAATAGATCTAGAATCTAAATCAAATTTTCAATAACGACACCCATTAAAATTCGAATTCCAACCGACTCATATGTACTCAGACAAAACATAAATTCCACCTACGAACAACAATTAATTCATAAACTGTTACTGACATCAAAGGGAACTTCCAATGAAAGATATGGTTCTGTCGGGCGGTTGTAACCCTTTTTAAATTTAATTCATTCGTTTTCGGTACAGACTATTTTTCTTCAAAACTACCTAAACGGCTTGATCTACCACGAAATAAGCTAGACAAGATCTTATCGGCTGATGATCCTCTTAGTCAATCCTTTCCTTGGTCGATGAATCCTCAAGTTCATTGCCTTGATTTACTGCAAGGCTTCTACGTATACTCATATATACATATACATATATATATATATATATATATATATATATGTATATACATACATATATACATACATATATATATATAATAATAATAATAAGTTTCACAAGATCAAAACATGCCACTGTCTACAGATTTAACAATAATTAATTAATTTCTTAAATATCTCCGAAAAGTAACATGAATCCATACTTTCACAATAATAACAATACAATTTGGACTCGCAATAGTTAGATCAAACAACAGCGCCAGCAAAAACAACAATAGGAGAATATCTAGCTAACTTATCCATATCATTCAACAAACCGTATGAAATCAACAACGACAAAAAAATCAAATTCGCGAAAGAAATTAACCAACTTACCCTGATCTAGTACTCTCTTACTTATTAATGTCAATCACGAATATTCTCTCATGTTCAGCTTTCTTTCGCATCAATAGCCCTTCCTCGGTTGCACACAAATTGGCTCTTCCATCCTCAAATAGGAGGAAACATAATTAGGTTTTGGTTTTTCCCCCTCTCCAGGTTTCCTTTATATAGGCATCAAGTTATCTAAACTCTAAGTTAATAGTAAATTACAAATTAGGACATTACAAATTATAAAACACTACCCACAATTATTACTAATATCCTAATAGGTTTTATGGTTCTTACATTAAGACTACCCAACCTCCTTATGCAATTTTACCTACCCAACCTCCTCAGAAGCGCAGCTACAATTATAGATTGCCCAGTCAAAATTGATCCGAACATAGAAGACAGACTTCGGTGTTAGTTTGCAGGGATTTGGGTAGAAGTGGACTTTATAAAGTGGACTTCTAGAAGGACAGATGGATCATAAATGAAGGTCCCCTCATTAACAAAGTACCCAAAAGAGGAGGCTCCTGACGAATCAAGAAAGGCATAGGAGGAAGGTGGCTCAAAACCCATATTGCATGAAGTGCAAAACCAAACTTGAAACACTAATACACCTTCTTTGGGATTGCCCCTGAGTTAGAGCACTATAGAATAGGATAGTTTTGGCAACCGTGTCCAGGGACTTCTTCATATCTTAGCTCAAACCATGGCTTATCGACAATATACTGGTCGTGGGGGAACTCGAAAGCAGCGTGCCATGTAACATAAATTTTGTTATGCTATGCTGGTGGACTTGACGGTGGTGAAATGATACATATTTGAGAGATGGACAAGTCAGGACATCTTGCTCATCCTCCTCCTAAAGCAAGTTAGAGATTTTTCGTTCGCCTCGGCAGCGGCTTCTAAAGGAAGTGAAGCACGTAGAAGCAGATCAGAAATCTTGGTCACGTGGAAGTATCCAATTGAGGGATGGTACAAGCTCAATACTGATGGGGCCTCCAAAAGAAACCTTGGACGAGCTGGGGGAGGAGGAGTTATTAGGGACAGCTGTGACGTTTGGTGTGTTAGTCTCGTAAATAGCACAGGCATGTGCAATCTTTTGCATCTGAAGTGTGGGCAGTATGGAAAGGACTCAGCCTCGCTTGGGCGAGAAAATATTCGATATTAGTGATTGAGACAGACTCGCAAAGTATTGTAACCTGTCTTGACGAGGGAGTAGGGAGGGGACACCCACTCTTCACTCTTGTGAGTTCATGTAGAAATCTCATTAACCATGATTAGTGTGTTGAGATTCATTGGTGCTACCAGGAAGACAATCAGTTAGCAGATTGACTCTCAAACAATGTTTTTTTCTCTCTTGGTTTTCATGTATTGGATTCCCCACAGCTGGAAGTATTCAATTCATGAATATGGATAACCGGAGTGTTGGCACTTCTACGATGGTCCCTCTATAATTTTGCTATTTTCTGTTAATCTACGGGTTTCAAGCCCACCATTCACACCAAAAAAAAAGGTTGCAACTGATTAGTACTTTAAAAATAATTTTCCTCGATGGTCCACCTAAAAGGACCATTGAGTCATTGACCAATTTTAATTGGACCTCTCGGGAAAGGGTTGGGTCCAGTTGAGTTGGAGACCAAGCAAGAGGAATTTGGCTTGGCTGGGGACAACTAAATGAGTGTCCCCATATGGGGACACCAATATGGGCCATTGGATCTTGAGAAAATCAGATCCAATGGTCAATAATCTATTAAGGGCATTATTGACTTTTATCCCAACCCACTACCCAAAATTGGAGAGAGAAAGATGTTTTAATCAAAAATTGAATGTTGATTGGAGAGAGAAAGGTGGGATATTCAAAAAAATAAGAATTTGATTGGAGAGAGAAAGGTGAGTTATTCAAAAATTGGAAGTTGATTGGAGAGAGAAACTTTAAATTTAAAAAGTTGGGTGGTTTTACTAAAGAAAAAACCACTACGTAATAACGAAAAAACCAGTACGTCAAAAAGCTAAAACCCGTAGGTCTGAACGAGAAAACCAGTAAGTTATAACGACCAAACCAGTACGTCAGAAAGAAAAAACCAGTAAGCCATAATTAGAAAACCAGTACGTCATAACTAAAAAACCAGTATGTCACCAAGAGAAAACCAGCAGGTTAAAAAGAGAAAACCCATAGGTCTGAACGAGAAAACCAGTAAGTCAAACTGACCAAGCCAGTACGTCAGAAAGAGAAAACCAGTACGTCATAACTAGAAAACCAGTACGTCTACAAGAGAAAACCAGCAGGTCAAAAAGAGAAAACCCATAGGTCTGAATGAGAAAACCAGTAAGTCATAACGAGTAAACCAGTATGTCACCAAGAGAAGACCAGTAAGTCATAACGACCAAACCAGTACGTCACCAAGAGAAGACCAGTAAGTCATAACGACCAAACCAGTATGTCACCAAGAGAAAACTAGTAAGTCATAACGACCAAACCAGTACGTCACCAAGAAAAAACCAGTAAGTCATAACGACCAAACCAGTACGTCATAAAGAGAAAACCAGTAAGTCATAACGACCAAACCATCACCAACAGAAAACCAGTAAGTCATAACGACCAAACCAGTACGTCAAAAAGAGAAAATCAGTAAATCATAACGACCAAACCAGTACATCACCAAGAGAAAACCAGTAAGTTGATTGGAGAGAGAAATGTGGTTTTATTGGAGAGAGAAACTTTGAAGTAAAAAGTTTTGGTACTTTTACTAAATCACCCTTTATACTATATTGGATTTATGTAGTCCCCATATGGGGACTAAAAACTAGTCCCCAATGAATCCACTCCCAAGCAAGAGAGGTCCTTCACAAGTTGACCACTTCTCTAGTGCTTGCCTGCCAAGTGTCACGTCACCACTTTGCCATTCCTTTTATATTTTCTGTCATAAGTCTTCTTTGAGTCAGAAACTAGTATTTCTTTATTGTCACCACTTTACTATTCTTTTTTAATGATGTGGAGTACTTTTGCTCACATGCATCCTAATCTTCAAAATCATAATGCTTAAAATATGAGTAATTTCAAACACAATATGTTAAGACTGAATCCGGCCACAATTTTTTGGATTCTTCTCTTTGTTAATATCATATGCATAGTATTCAGCCTCTTACAACAATTAATATATAGTAAATAATTGAGCAATTACCAAAAAATAATACATAATTGAGCACACCCGAACTACGAACATAAAGACAGCTCTTCCACTAATATGTAATGTGTTCTATTTACAAAGTTGAAGTTAAAATTTGAACTTACATGTCATTTGGACCAGTTCCCTCGTAATCAGTGCTTATTGAGAACTTAGACATGGGGCTGATCTAGTGATCCTTGTGTACACAATTGAAGAAAGGTATCCAATTATATCAAGACAATTAACCATCACGGGAACTCAGACTCGGTCTTTGTCCTTTTTCCTTTGTCTCCGAGTCCATACCAATTCGCAGCCAAATCATCCAGCCACTAACTAATAAAGAGGAAGACTCAAAGCCTGGCTACTGAGAATTAACTAGACAGAGAGAGAAATGGATCCACCATCGACACAGGCAACAGACAGGAACTTCCAGGAAGATGGACAAGACCAAGTTGAAGATGAATGGTAAGTAAGCAAACCATCTCTCATTTTTCGACTTTCTTGGACTCGAATTGAACCATGAAATTAACTAACGGGTCCGGGTTTCTGGGTTTTTCTCATTGTGAACCATACATATGAATGGATGCAGCTGCTCTTGCTGCTACGATTGCTGCCAGGGCTGCTTCGATTACTTGTGCTGTTACCTCTGCTAATTGCAACTTTTCTGGACACTGAGGGGTTAATTAATGAATTTGCGATTAGGTGTTTCTAATGCAACTACTGATTGTAATTTATGTTAACAATCAATAAGATTCCGAGCTTAATTAGACCATAAATTTGTGTATTTGTTCCCTAACGTGTCCATCTTTTATGAGCCTACTACTTTCTCGGATAATTTGACATCATTAGTTAGCCTACTTTCTTGTACGCAGTTTTTTTTCATTTGAAATAAATTGTTTTTACAATTTCTGATTTTGGACTCCCACCTCACCTCATGCTTGAGAACTGATATCGTCCATCTCACCTCATGCTTGAGAACTGATATAGTCCACCTCATGTTTGAGAAGTGATATCGTTTCTATCAGACCATACATGTAGTGGTCTTGTACGCAATTTTTAGTCCATAATAATGTGGAAAATTTGGAACCTACGAAACCGCTGTCTTCTAAGATGAGAACTATAAGCGTGACCATTTTTTATGTTTCACTATCTACCAGATCCAAGAAGGGATTTTTGGGAGGCAAGATGTAATTTTGCTCCTAGGATCGATTAATAGCGCATTTAATAAGCGTTTGTAAATAGTTGTATATTCTATTGTAATTAGATTAGAACATAGAGTTCAAGGGTCTGATCCTTGCAAATCATGAAAACCTTATGAATCCTTGAAATAAGAATATGAGTTTAGTAATGAAATTATATTAGGATCTACTCGTCAAACTGAAAATGGTACATTATTATTATTATTATATCCTATTTTACCCATCGCATCGTTGGGTCCAGAGAAAATGATTGGAAAGTCCAGAGGCCCGCTACTATTTAGTTCAGATATTTTTTTTGGTCGAATTTAAAATTGTGGGTTTAAATTATTACCACAATTCCGGTTCTTGGAAGGGGCTTACGGAGCTCGAACCTCCCACCTCATGCTTAAGATCATACCCCATTGACCGCTAGGCCATACATGCGGTAGTTGTTCAGATACTTTGGATGCAGCCTCATTCATGAAGTATACTTTGAAATGTTTTAATCATCACCATCTTATTGTTTGAATCGAATTGATTCGTTTGATTTAGCTAAAACAATCAACAATTTTGGGTTGAACATTCTATTGCAACTACCATTTGCCTCATATATAATTTTATGCCTATTTAAAAATTATGATACTCGTCTGGTGATACAAGTTTTTTTGGGAAAAGTCCTGGTTTGATCCATTCCCATCTAAGTCCCTATGGTTTAAAAAAATTAAATTGAATCTAATATCGTCTAATTTCTCACTAGGGTCACCCCTAATCGGTTCAATTTTTTTAAAGCTCACTATTTTGACTATCTAGCGAGGCCAGCCATGCGTGATTTCGATCCATGTGGACAATTCTACAATGGACTGATAAATTTTATTTATAGTACCAAAATTTTGAATAAATTTACAAAATCTCCCTCTTCGACAAACTAAACCTAAATCCCAAAAATTCATTTCACAAACCCAAAAACTCAATTCACAAATGAGGTTTCTATAGGAGACCACTCTGCTTCCATTAGCAACTTACACCGACGGACTCATCACCACAGCACGTGGCCAAATGCCGGGTCACCAGCCTGAGTTCTATAGCTGCACCGCCCAACACTCGCCCAAGCGAGAGGAGTAGAGAACCTGACTGTTTCCACAGTCGCTCTGTCCAACACTCGCCACTGCCATCTCTTATCCCTACCGCCAATAGCCCAAAATCTGACCCAAAGGCTACCTTTCTATCGTGGTGATGAAGAGCCTTACCGCTCCTATCATTATCTCATTGATCAGCCTTAGTGTTGAGACAAATTGATCATATGCACAACACAATAACGAGCAAGCCACAAAGCATAATAAAGTTCACAAATGAAAGGAGCACAAAGAGAGATAAAGAAATTGTTCACCCGGTTTGACAAAAATGTCTACGTCCAAAAGCTACCAAGCCAGGAGAAAATTCACTAAGCACAAAAACTTGACCAAAGCTTGATATCACAAAGAAGAGAGAGGGAGTTCTTCTCCTAAAACATGTTCTTAGATTTTTTTTGCTTGGCCTATTTATAGAAGACTACTTTCACTTAGTGGACAACTTCCACTAAGCGGGTGGAAGCTAACTTTCACTTAGTGGACAACTTTCACTCAGTGGACAATGTTCACTAAGTAGATGGAAGTTGGTTCTTGTATTCAAAGTGAGTGGGGTTGTTAACTTCCTAAGTGGAGGTTCCATTACCTAACAATCTCTTACCTGTAGACTGACTTCAAATCCAACTCATATTACTATTCACTTGATGACTTCTCCTACTCATGGTATGCCGGGTCCATTCATTAATTCACTAGACCTGCTGAAGCTATATTAAGCTTCAACTTCTCCAAGGTAACTACCTTGGTAAATATATCTGTGGGATTCATCTTCCTGACATTCTTCTTAAACCTCAAGATCTTCTTCTCTATGAGGTCTTGAATGTAGTAGAACTTCAATACAATGTGCTTCGTTCTTGAGTAGTAAGTGGGATTCTTTGTCAAATGTATCATACTTTGGCTATCACTATGGAGCACATACTCCTCTTGCTCTCTCCCCAATTCCTACAAGAATTTTTTCAGCCACACTAACTCTTTACTTGCTTCTGTCACTACCACGTTCTCATTTTTTGTACTTGACAAAACCACCACCTTTTGTAACCTCGAGGACCAAGATATCATTGTCCCTTCTAGTATAAAGACATAACCAGTCATGCTCATTTTCTCATCGTGATCATTATACCCCAAGTCCATATCACAGTATCTTAAGAGCTTCAATTCTTTGCCCTCAAAGCAAAGGCACTTTTTATTAATACCTCTCAAATAACCAAGGATCTAATTCACTGTGACCCAATATTGCTCACCCGGATTGCACATAAACTTGCTCACAACTCCTACCATATGTGCTATGTCTGGTCTCGTGAAAATTATAGCATACATCAAGCTTTCCACCATTGATGCATAATGAGTCTTCTCCATGCAAGCTCTTTCAATCTTACTTTGAGGTGAGTCATCCTTAGGTAGCTTAAAGTGTCCAACTAGGGGAGTCAACTTGGGATTGGCATCTTGTATACTGAATCTCTCCAGCACTTTCTTGACATACTCAACTTGAGAGAGAAATAACTTCCCTATATTTTTATCTCTCTCAATCCTCATCCCAAGGATTTGTCTAACCTCACCCAAGTCCTTCATGGCAAACCTTTTAGACAATTACTTCTTCACCTTACTCACCTCTCTAGCATTAGTACCTGCTATCAACAAGTCATCAATATAAAGCAAGAGGATGATATAGTCATTATCCAAAGTCTTTACATAGCAGTAATGATAGATTCTACAATGAGTAAAATCAATATCGCCAGTGAATCCATCAAACTTCTTGTACCACTGTCTTGGATCTTGCTTCAATCCATACAAGCTCTTCTTAACTTGCACACGAGTTCCCTATCACCTTATAAGAATCCCTCTGGTAGCATCATATAGATTTCTTCCTCTAAATCATCATGGAGAAATGTTGTCTTCATATCCATCTGCTCTAGCAGTAAATTCTCAATCACTACCATACTCAAAACCATCCAGATAGTAGTAATTTTTACCACATAAGTGAAGATATTAGTGAAGTCATGTCCATATTTTTGTTAGAATTCCTTTACAACCAATCTTGCCTTATAATGCTCGGTGTCATTTTCCTCTTTCTTCACTCTATAGATCTACTTATTTTGTAGTACTTTCTTGTTCTTAGGAAGTTAAACTAACTCTCAAGTCCTATTTTACTTCAAAAACTCCATCTCGTCATTCATGACAATCCTCCACTTACCAACTTGATTGATATTTAGAGCCTTTGTAAAAATTTTAGGTTCTCCTCCATCGGTCGATAAGAAATAGAAATTTGCTGGTAAATATCTATCTGGAGACCCACATTGTTTGGTGGACCTCCTCATTAGAACTATCAGTAATGGAGTCTAGGCTTCATCTCAGTCTCTGTCTCAGCCTGTTACCTTTCAGGTAATCTACTCCTACCCGAGTTTGAGATATCTAACTCAACTACCTCACTGCTAGAACCTTCTTCCTTAGTTTCACTCTCCTTGTCCTTGTACATCACCTTCTTATTGAATATAATATCCAGGCTCCTCACAACCTTGTGAATCTTTTCATCCCAAAAGTGGAATCCAAACTCATCTCCTCTATATTCAATAAATGTGCACTTCTTAGACTTGGTGTCAAGCATACTCTTATCACTTGCATTCACAAGTACATAGGTAACTAAACACTCATAAGAAACTTGACCAAAACTTGATCTTATAAAGAAGAAGAGGGAAGGAGTTCTTCTCCTAAAACATATTCTTAGATCATTTTTGCTTGACCTATTTATAGAAGACTACTTTCACTTAGTGGACAACTTTCACTTAGTGGACAACTTTCACTAAGTGGGTGGAGGACAACTTTCACTTAATGGACAACTTCCACTAAATGGGTGAAAGCTAACTTTCACTTAGTGGACAATTTTCACTAAGTGGATGGAAGTTGGTTCTTGTCTTCAAAGTGAGTGGGGTTGTTAGCTTCCTAAGTGGAGGCTCCATTACCTAACACTTATGGAGAGAGAGGAAGCGACAGGCCTTGCTGCCCTGCATTGAACCCCGATATTACATCCCTGACATCTACCAACATTCCGTCGTACGTCAAAGGTCTGCAGTCAGTTGTCGACCACTGCTGTCCCTTGTTGATTGGTTTGCATCTTGGACCTTGTACCTTGGTGTTGCATCTAAGACCTTGTACCTAGGAAGTCTTCCTCATCAGCGACAGTAGTGGGAAAAGAGGAGAAAGGGGAATGGGCGGCCAACCTAGCACACCAAAATGGTGAATTTTGAAAAAAATGAATCGAACCAATTTGGGTTGATCAAGTGGAAAAATTGAACGATGTCGGAGTTGATTTAACTTTTAAAACTACAGGAACTTAGATAGAAACTGACTAAACCACAGAATATTAAAATAGACTTTTTTATGCTTAACCACCTTGTATCTTGACGTTACACTGACCAGGGTTTGGAGTGAGAGAGAATTTGAGATTTGTCGATGGTTAACAAATATTTGATACGACTACATTTTAAATTCAAACTCCATATATTTTAACCAAACTAAATAACACCCTTAGTATGTTGTACCGGTAATACATGTCACGCCACAAAGAAAGCCTTTTAGGCGTGGGAGTAGCATAAACCTGCCACTTAAAATATTTTTGTAATAAGAATCGTCTAGTGTAGGCGCTGGCGGTTGTGAAGAATATTTGCAAATACCATGCAACCCGGCATTAACTCCTCCACACCACTAATTTGTTATTCTATACTAACTGACTAAATCCTAGTTTAGCGATTTGTTGCTTGCTTAATCATCTTCACGATGATCACTGTGATGGATTAGGTTACTAATATGGTCAGGTTGTTTTTTTTTTTGGTCGGATATGGTCAGGTTGTTAAAGAGTTATAACATACTCTTCATATTTTACCTAAAAAGAATTCAAATTTGAGTATTGAAAATATATTAAAAATTAGAGCTTCGTATAAATTTTAACAATATCCACTTTTAAATTAATCGGAATTCTTAACTAAATATCTAATCTCTATAAATGGATTATGTTATCTCAATAATTTTATCAAATTTAAATTTAAATTAATTCCAACAAATATTCCACTTGGGAAGACAAGACATACATTAAAAAATATATAAGCACTATAGTTTCCAGGAATTTTTATTGCCTAGGTGCTCATCATCAGGATGCAATATGCTTCCGAATTCGGTGAATGAAGCTGCAATAACAACTCATTTTCAATGCAAATTTCTTCACGTGCTGGTATTTAGTCAATCTTGAGAGGACCGACAACAGTAAACTACATTATTATCTTCTTGTTGGGATTACATCACTAGACCACTTAATTGTTGGAAAATTTCTAGTTGTAGCGAAGTGGGAGTGTCGCTTCACTGGATTAATCGCAGTACGAAACACATTTGTCAAGTGGGATGGAATTGTAACGAACTTATTGCCTTTAACCAGGGGTCGTGAATTGTTACACATGTTCTAGAGGATTTCGATTTCAATGTCTATCATCCTGCTGTCTTGATCATGAATAATACCCTTTATATGATTTAGGTTAGTGTCCACCGTAACCCAATTTTAGTTGAGATTAATCTAATATATTATGGGCCAATTTCATATCATTGGTTACATGTAACAATAATTTTTTTTAGTATGACATTCGGAGTAAATGCTCCACTAATATATACGTGGTTTGGTCACGAGACAAAAGAGTTACCCACTCCAGTGGTGCGTTGCATATAAATTAGATGAGCCGGCTTCTGCTTATTCACTCACTACTTCCAACAAAATGAAGAACCATCCATCCTTATACAGGCTTCCATTGAGTCAACTGTCGTTCCTGTTGGTCTTTAGCTCCTTGGTGTCCTGCCAACTTGACTATAACTTCTACGACAGAACTTGTCCAAACCTGTTCAGAATCGTCCGATACGGAGTTTTTTCGGCCATATCCAATGACACAAGAATGGCTGCATCTCTTTTGAGGCTCCACTTCCATGATTGTATTGTTAACGTAATCATGCATTTTTTAGTTTCGCACTTCATTCCGATACCTACTGAGCCGACACTGATACGACAATATAAGAGAAGATATCAGATTGTGCTAAGGTTGATGATTCTTGATCATTGATCACTTTCAGGGATGCGACGGGTCTGTATTGCTGGACGGAAATGAGAAGAATGCTCTCCCTAATAGTAACTCGCTTCGCGGTTTCGAGGTGATCGATGCCATCAAGGCTGATCTGGAAAGAGCTTGTCCGGGAACCGTATCTTGTACTGATGTACTCGCTCTCGCAGCCAAAGAGGCTGTTTTCCAGGTAAGAACAAGCTAGCCGTACTTAAAAGACGTGTTGCTTACCTGTTCATGTTTGATGTTTCTTCACATCGCTTGCAGTCCGGAGGCCCCGGTTGGAATCTGCAGTTAGGGCGCCGCGACGCCTTGACAGCAAGCGAGGCTGCTGCAAATCAACAGATTCCAAGTCCCTTTGAGCCGTTGGCGAATATCACGGCTAAGTTTACCTCCAAGGGCCTTGATTTGAAGGATGTAGTTGTCCTTTCAGGTTTGCTTTCTTGCAGCTCTTTTCTTTTACAAGTGTATGCCTCACTATCCTTGGGAATGAAGAGCTAGAAAATTTATTCTCTCATATCTTATGGCCGTCATTCCCCTTCTTCTACTCAAGTAGAAAGAATAAAACATTCGGGGACTTCCTTAAATCAAATAAATGTAATTCACAGGCGGACACACTATTGGCTTGGCTCGATGCGTCACATTCAAGGGACGCCTCTTTGATTTTGGTGGCACCGGTAAACCAGATCCTTCACTTGATACATCACTCCTACAGAACCTTCAGAGTGTGTGTCCAAACCAAGTTAATTCTGATTCCAACTTGGCTCCTCTGGATACTGCTACCCCCAGAAGGTTTGACAACTATTATCACAAACTTGTCGTGAACAACTCCGGCCTTCTCCAATCTGACCAAGCCCTTATGGGGGACAGCAATGCCGCTTCCATGGCCATCAACTATAGCAAGTATCCATACCTGTTTAACAGGGAATTTGCAGCTTCAATGGTAAAGATGGCAAATATCGGAGTACTTACAGGACAACAGGGAGAGATACGAAGGAATTGTAGGATGGTCAACTAAGAACAGTTATGAGAATTATTGTGAAAATAATCTGTCAAGCTTTCTGTTTATGCTTATCTGTGTAACTTAAATCTGATGCTTAACTACAGAGCACCAGAACCATGTGTGACAATGGCCAGGTGTATTGTGTAAGAAACTTTCTAGCACAGCAATAATCCGACAGTTTAACTGCTGTTAAAAATCATTATTGGTTATCAGAACACTGATCCTATGTTTCCAATGTGCGTCTTAATATGGGGAGTGATTCAGTGTTAATGCCGAACCGAGAAACTAGTGAAGTCTGTTATATCAAGCACTGGCAATTATCAAAAAATCAGAACGCTTCTATGATCTTAAAACTTACTGAAAGGAACACCCCACTTTCAAATATGAACTGAAAGAAAGCCCAGATAAAGGTTGGCCTGAACAAAAATCCTGGAAGTAATCAAAACAGTAGACAAAGGTACGACTGTCTAGGTACCTGTGGTTCACAAGTCGAACAAGAAGCAAAGACTTCAAGTTTGAGGAGGGTACAACTCCCACAGCGCAATAGTCGTGTCTTGTGAGGCAGAAGCCAGAAATTTGCAATTATTTGAAAATGTGACAGCATTGCACTGCAGAGTCAATGATTATATACTGTTAGAATGGTCATAGAGACAGCTAATTGATCAAGTGATAAACATCATAGAACTATTTCTTATGCATGGAAATGGAATAAAAAGTAGATCATAATACCAATTATCAAGGGCAGAATCTCTTCTGAGGTTGAGCATGCATATTATATGGTACAAATATTACTATACATTCCACCCAAAAAATATTGATACTACAATCCAATTGTGTGAAAGTATCATGTCCATGAATGTAAATCCACAGAAAAATCCATAATTACACTTGCAAAGAATGTTGGCATACCGTATCATGGTGATACTTCAGTATCGCTAGAGGATTTCCTTTGCGATAATTGTAAATCCTCACTCTGTTTCAAAGGCAACAAATGAGGTTTGAAAATTTCAAGAGCCTGGAACACCTAGGTGATGATGATCAGGAAACATAATACCAGTACCAAAGCGCCCCAGCTTCAAAGAAAAGGATCTCGGAAGCTTTTGTGTTTCTAACCTGTGGTCCCAACTAGCAGTTGCAGCAATTTTTCCATCCGCACGAATAGCCGTGCCTGATATGCCAGGACGTTCAAGGCTAATTTCTTTCTTCACCATCCAAGAGCCCTATTCCAATTAAAATATGGAAAAAGAACGTAACATCTATTATAAATCTAGAGATGCTAACAATGGCAAAATTAATTAGCAGATTTTAGGGAGCAGCCATACTAGAGAGTGATCCAAGTTGAAGAAGACAATTTTTTCATCAGCAGATCCAGAGACACCCCCCGTGCAAAGGCCATCAATGGATAGGCTTAGAACTGCTCCAAAATCAGGTAAATTCTTATATACTCTAAAATATACAAGACAAATAAACGTACAAGTGCCTGTACGCACCTGGCTCTGCATGAAACTTTACCGAAGTTACAGGAATATTTGGACTTCTTACATCCCACCAAACCATCGAGCCGTCCTCGTATCTGTAGAATGATCATCGGTCAAGGACATACTGATAGCAGCCAAAACTTAGATCCTTTTTCGAATACATATCACACTTTCTTTAGCAACATGATGAGCAGGTAAAATGAAGCATGTGTTTTTGCAATCTTCTAAATGCTAAAAGCCTAAAACAAAGTGTGTACCCAGCCAAGATATGTAGGAAACCCTGTGATTCTGGTGGTAGAAATGCTTGAACTGCCATGCACATTCCTGCCAGCAGACCTTTTTAAGTTACAAGAAGATCTTTGATCTGAGCATTTAGCATCGAAAAGGCCTTGTCATTGAAACTCTATTTGTCACTTTAAATTACTCCTTTGGGATTTCATGCCACACACCAATCCTTTCCCCTCATTCATTATAGATTCTATAAGTTGTTCTTGTTTCCTTTCTAACAAAAGTGAAATTTATTAAGTCTGAACAAACTTGTGTTAAGTTATTACAGTTTCACATTTGCATCAGTACCCTTGGCTGCTTACAGTATCTGATCAAATCTTTCAATTGACTAACAGAGTAAAAAAAATTAACACTTCAACAATGTCTGAGTTGAAGATTGTCTGAAAAGATACTGACCTCTTCTATCAGTAGAGGTCGGTGAATCTCCAGAAATGTTTCCTGGCAACCGCATTGTCCTTTCTGCAGAGTCAAGATCCCATATCTCAACCTTCCAGTATTCGGCACACGTCAGTAATAAATGCTTCAGTTCGGCAATAGCAAAAAAAACTTAAAAAATAGTCCAAAGAAGAGTTTGTCACCTCTGAAGACTTCTCCCCAGCTAAAGCAACAAGGTTTAACCCACTGGCATTTCCACCTCCTGGGGAATAAAACTTCGTTAAAACTCATGCACAGGAATTAATCACTAGGAAGTAATCACATAGCAGAAACATCAAGGAGATAATTTTTCGTCAAACTGTCACTTGGAAAAGCTAAAAGAGTTGAACCCCAATGACCAGTGACGCTATGCGTACTAAATTGTAATTGGAATAATGTCATAGCAGTAATAAAGAAATATTCAAATCATCAAGTTCTGGCAGTAGATTGTGATCCAAGGCCGACCAGAAAAACTAAGTTCCGGTTAACATTGGCTTGAGCTCAAGTCCTTTACTAGTTATTCATCATATGCTAGTAACCCATGGTTCAGGTCAGCAACATCAAGAGTTTCAGATAAAGGCTCCTCACCGTGTTGGTGATTGGGTCCATCAAATTCCCCTGCCGTACCAGGAGGTTTCTTCACTAGAGAGAGTTTGCAGAAATGGTAAGAATTTGTACTTAATGTGAGCGAAGGGAACCTGGCAAAGTAAGAAGAGAGCTAAATTTCGCTTTCGGATAGATCATTACGAAATGATTCATTTTTCTTAAATGAAACCAGAAGCTGAAACAAAATGCCTAAAGATAAAGTGATGTGACGAATTACACGACTACTTCAACACAGTAAACACTCAGAACCACAAGAGCAAAGCTTGTTTACTCGTATTCTAAAGAACAATGCAACGTTGAGTTAAATCCTATCCGAACAGAAATGCGCCTGGCCAAAACAAAACCAAAAACCGGAAATGCACCTAAGGAAGCAGGCCATAGCAGATAAAGACCGAGCATTGTAGTTCTCCAATGCAGCGAAACCAATTGGCCCAGTTGCTCATACACAAAATGTCTAGCCTCATAAACCCTATGAAAGAGCAATCGGAGAAAGAGAGACGTACCTGGACAACCCTCCGTCTCCGATATCCCAGCACTTAACAGTCCCGTCCCTACCCTGGCTGCACTCTCGCACACACAACCAACCAGCCAACCAAACCTCCCAAATCAATACTCAAAGTTCCAATCTTTTTTTCGCATTAACCAAACAGAATTATTAACGAGCCCGCACCTGACAACCTTTTCGGGTCCGAGCCAAGGACTAGAATCAACAGCTATAATCCCGTGAGCCGCGCCGTGAGCCCTTCAAGAACTCCGAATTATAAGAATTTTAATAACTCAAAAAATAGAAAATAAAAAACAGAAACGGAGGGAAATAACTGTCAAGTACCAGGAGGACGATACGGTTCGACGCTGGACGGTGTCCCACACGCGCAGCTCCCCATCGGCCGACCTGAAAAAACACAGAAACTTGAGAGTCAAAGCTCTTTCTTTATATATTATTCTGGATATTATTTTCTATTATTATTTGAAATTCGTTTATAACTATAAAATAAATATGGTTGGTGTTACCCGGAGAAGAGGAGGGGTCTCGACGGATGGAAAGAAACGTCGGTGACGGAGGCCCGATGGCCTCTTAGTACGGCCACTGGGTCAGGTGGCGGCCTCTTCTTGCTCATTCTACCTCTCCCCCACCCGCTCTCTGCTAATGCTTAAGTCTGTGAAACGTCGCCGTTTGGTGAAATTCCCTGAAATGAATTATTACGTTTTTGTTCACCGACTTTGTCCTTTGTCTCTGGCCCAATCCACATGTCTGAATATCAAAGTTTCATTGATGAAATAATATTATTATTGGTGGAACTGTCATTAAATAAAGTATCGAGTCAGAATATCAAAATTTTAAAAAATATATATATATTTGAATATACCCACTCCCAATTTGATTTTCTTATTTAGTTCGTATTGAATTTTATTGAAAATGTTTTGAGTTTATACTCATTCGATACGAACCAATAATTATTTAGATCAACTAGTTAAGAAATTTGTTGTTACAAATTTACTACCTTTAAAAAAATTATGTTGGTCGAATTTGGATTAGTTGATCCCAAAGTATTATATAAAAAAAATCACTAAAAACAGTAGAATTATCTCTAAATATTGCAAAATAATCTACTGGGGAGTCGGGATACCAAAATGTTAATATATAATTTACCGAAAACACGATTCTAAAAGGAGCTGCAATGATCGACTTTGTGAACTACATGAATTCAATCTTCCAGTCTCCTCGGATAAAATTTATTACGGGAAATCCGACCAAATACAGTAACTTTATTACTGGTCAGTTGAATTGGACGATAAAAGAAATATGAAAGGACCATTAGCAATAGACCTCAAAGCTAGCTAATCCTCACTTGCACAGCACAGAAGACACTTCATAAGCTTTCCAAATGGAGAGACTTCCTTCTTCCTGTCAGGTTTCTTCCTCCCTTTAGTAACACTTCTCGACCTCCTTGTCTCCTTCTCTTTTCGCGGGTTCCTCCGATCAGGCTCTGCTGCGTTTCTCACTCGAATTCTAGGCAATGTCTCTGTCGGATCACTCCGCGCTGCTGCTGCTGCCTCTTCTTCTTCTTCCTCGACTGCCTCTTCGGGAACCTTCTCCGGCTCGGACTCTATCCTTCGACTCACCATGCTCTCAGCGTACGCGTCCTTGAGCCTTGACAGGGCCGAGTTCCTGCTGGCTTCGGCCGCGCGCTTCTGCTCCATGGAGACCGAGACCCTCCATTGTGCCAATGTGGTCTCCTCTTTGGCCCTTCTCTGCAGAGTGTAGTGCTCTTGATGAGTCATCTCAACGACAGAACTACCACCATCATCATCGTCATCATTCGCCTTCGAGGCATTCGTGTATCGAATTGCTTCGTTTGTGGACGATCTGAACGCCTCCGTTTCTATCCTGACGGCCCGTAGAGTAAGCTGTAGAGTCTTTCGCTTCTGTCTCTTCATCCTCCACACTTGCTTCAGCTTTGACCGTGCTCTACGTTCATGGCCTATTTCGGTCTGGGTTGCCTCCAATTCTTCTCTTACCTGTTTCCATCACAGGGAATCAGAGACGGAAACTTAAAAATTGCACATTTGTTACATTAAATTGCTTTGTGCAATCTGATTTCAACAATATACAACCCGATTTATCAATACTATGTTAATTTCAAATTCCGATGAAGAAATTCTACCTACTTACAATTTGGAGCATCTGCATGAATTTTTGCATCGTGACAATGATATTAATATGTGAACTTCTTTCACTTATAAATTCTATTCAACAACCTGTAATATTGAATATTAGAATTCTAAAACACGACTTGTCAGTGGTACATACCTCGCAAGGAAGCTAGAAAATAAGGTATGACTTGGTATTGCAATAACATATTAATTTCAAATTGGACCAACACATTTGATCTACTTAGAATTTGGACATTCTGCACGAACATTACAACGATGTGAAAATCTCAACGCAACTTTTCCTGAGGTACGTACCTCGTCGAGGGCACAACCGATCTCATCTATATCCTTGTTAGCCTCCACCTCTCCTTCAACTTTCAACTCGATGCTATTATGTGTGGCCTCAAGCTGAGACTTGAGTTCGGAAATAACAACGTTAGACATGGAAATCCGGTTCTTGGCACTGGCCAGACCTGCCTGAAGCTTTTCGAGCTCGTCGATTAGTGGCCTGGAATCCAACCACGATTCCGTTGCGTCGTCCTTGGCCCTCCTCAGCTCTTCCCTCACCTTGATCAACTCCGCCATCTTGGCTCCCAAGTCACCGTCTCTTCGGAACTTTCCCGGCTTCGGACTCATGAACGTGAGGCTCTCCGACGAGCCCTTTTCGTCTTCGAACTCATCCATAGTTGAATTTCCCAAGCGGCTCCTTGGGATTTGCTTTTTGTCCTTGTCAACGACAATGTCAAGCGAAACGTTTACATAGGTAAGGAACAGTGTGTTTGTGCCGGTTGGATCAGAATAAGAAAAGAAAAACATGGAAGTTTATGAAGATTATTTTATTGTTTCTGCCGTTTTCGTCGCCAGTTAATTGTCGTATCTTCTGTTTATTGTTAAAATCTTTTTGCCAACCGTATCTTCTCGTTTCGTAATGCAGGCCACGCAGCCAAATGGAGGACAGAAGAATATTATTTGTGGGTTTAGGATTTGTAAATATAATTTTTTTACGTTAATTATTATGTCTGACATGATTTGAACCTCTAAATTCTGTCTAATCTTTTTTTTTTTCTGTCATTAGATCAAACACACCTTTGGCCGGATTAAGAATCTTGAAAGTATGGTCGATCGTCACGTATCGTGGCTGATCATTTCGTGTTGCAGATGATCTTAAGCATACGACAGAGACAATTTTATTATGTCCATAATGAAAGAATAATTAGATAATGGAAATTGGAAAAAGACCCAAAAAAAAAACTGGAAAAGACGTCTTTTGTTACTTATAGTCTATTTTTTTTATACCATTCATAGCGGTAAATTTGTTTTGGCTTTTCTCTCGGACACGTCAGTTCGTGAATCCTAATTTCAATTTCACATCACTTTATGTCAACTCTATTTTTTTTAAATACAATTTCTATATCAAATTAGGATATGATTTGAGCTTGTATTGAGAGAGTTCGAATCCTATTACTGTCAAGAATCCGATAATTTAGATCAACCTACCTAAATTTACCTATTGAAAAAAAAGTAAGATATGATTTCGCACAAGTTTAAAAGAGTCAAAATTAATCACAAACGATCGAAATTTATATAAAAGATTATTTGAAAATTACATTAAAACAAAAAAGAGTACATTAATTAAAATTACAATAATTAAAATAGTAAAATACTAATATGATTAGGACTTCCACGATTGACCAAAGATTACAACAATTTTTTGTGTGTTTGGCACTTTGCGGTGACCATAAAGAATAACATGTCAGTATTCACTTTTTGGCAATATGTTTACAACATATTCAATGTTATATTTTTTACAATGACTAAATTTAATTTTGAATATTTTTTTAATTTTGTTCATAAAATTTAAACCTAAAATATTATCAAAGAGAAATACAAATTCTTTAATAGTTGAATAATAGCAAAACATAATGTACTTAAAATTGTCGTCATAAAAGTTACTTTATTCAGACTAAACATATATGATAATTCATTACACTTTATGATTAATCACCACTAAATAAAAGGAAAAATATTTGGTTAAATTTATGCTAATTGAGTTTCAATTAAATAGACATTGTGTCCACTACTTGCAGAAATGGACGTAGTTGTCCCCTAAATTTATTATACTCTTCACTGTACAGACTACAGCTACATCTATCTTCAAAAAGAAAAATTAAATCATATAGTTAACTATACCCAAAAAAATTATTTAATTTACCATAGAATCTCTTAAGGAAAAAAACCTAAAAAGTTGAGATTCTCCTGCACGAAAATAAGAAAGGGCCCCCAAAACGACATGATCGGGGCGCGTATTGGGCCCTGGCAAAGCTCGTTACGCCTTCGTTCTTCTCATTCCCCGTCGCACCCAACCACCAGTCGGAAACAATTAAAGTTCCGGTCCCTCCGCCTCCGCCACCACCACTCCTCTTCCGTAAATAGCAAGTGCCACGTGGCAACCGGTCCCTTGCTCGTCGTCAACTCGCCGGCTCACCCATCCGAGTCAACAACGCCGATGGCCGAGTCCACTCACTCCAGGTCCCGATCCCCTCTCGGACTACTCTCGCTTCAATTTTCCCGTCCTTTCTTCCTCGAAGGTTCTTCTGACTTCCAGAAACGTGTGGTTTTTTCTGTTATTTTTTTATTTAATTTGGAGGGAAGCAGCTCCGTCGATCCGCGGACAACGGAGATTATCGTCGTACGTCACGGGGAAACGGAGTGGAACGCCGACGGCAGAATCCAGGTTCTCTTTTCAATCCGACAAATAATTTATTTATTAATTTTTTATATTAATTAAATTATTTTATTTAATCTTGCAGGGACACCTGGATGTCGAGCTGAACGAGGTTGGGAGAGAGCAAGCGTCACTGGTACATTTTCCCTTCTTCTTTTTTAACCTCTGTTGAGAAATATGACTTTTAATTGGATTTGGGAAATTATTAAAACCTCTTGTTTGTTTGTTTTGGTGATCGTTGATTTAAATCTAAAAGGTGGCCGATCGGATATCGAAGGAGTTCAATATATCGGCGGTTTACTCCTCTGACTTGAAGCGGGCTCTTGTCACGGCGGAGACCATCGCCGACCGTTGTGGTGGCTTGGAGGTATCTATTTCTATTTGATGTCTTGGAGTGTGTTTGCCGGGGTCGGTTTTTACAGATTCTGGCATTTGATATTGCTTCGGTTCGAATTTTGCTTAGGAGCTGTTTGCAATGCAACAATGATCATGATGTCTTCGAGTGTGTTTGGTGGAGTCGGTTATATGGATTTTCAGCATTTGATTACAATCCGGGTGCAAATTTTTCTTAAGAACTGTTTGGAATGTGATTAATCGCCTCCTGTGTAGGAAGGATATCATGAGTCGATTGAGCAGGAGATAGTAGTTGGGAACGGATTACTCAGTAGGACGACAATGATGGTTTAGTTGACATTGTGGGACCACATTGAAGTTTGTTTGTGGGATTAGAATGTTCCCACTGTACTGATTGGTGTTTACTTGGGGTTTTCAGGTTATTAAGGATAAGGATTTACGAGAGAGGCATCTGGGGGATCTTCAAGGCCACCGGTTGCGGGAGGCTTCGGAAGTTAGTCCTCAGGCGTACCGTGCCTTCATGTCAGGCAAGAGTGATCAAGATCTCCCAGTAAGTCCCCTCTACACATCGGTGTCTCCTGCTTCATTTTTTAGTTTCGAAAAGCCTTAGCTGACATTGACCCACCAGTGGACACACAAATCCAAACTTGACCATCTGGGCTAGATTGCAATCATGATGCAAAGAGATTGGTAAATGATATGATGCAGCTTGTTTCTATTTACTGGTTAATATGCTTATTTTTTCTATTGTAACGGTGAATAAGGAAACAAAATTTCCAAGTTCTACATCTCTTGCTATTTTTAACTGTTGCAGTAAGTTACATTGGAGTACTTAACGTGAGCCCTCTATTATAACTATCTATTATAACGTGAGATAAGTTTCTATTACTTTTAGTCCGGTGTCTATCTTCAAATTCTTAGCTCTTGCAATGCTCATTGTACTGGTTCGATTATCTTATTTGGTAATCGCAACTATGTTCGGCATTGGGTCCAAAGTAGGAATGTACTATAAAACATCTTTATCAGGAATTGATTGGTTTTCAGTTAGGAAAATTCAGACATCCTTGGGACAAAAGAGGTTTTTTTCTTCCATTGGATCTTCTTTTATTCTTTGTGATCCAGTGTAATCATCAAAAGTATTTTCTGTACTGCTGATCTGCTCCCACTACAGATAGTGGTTCCTTTACCAGGCCGAACATGGTCCATTTCAGCTCCACCGAAAAAACATGGTCCACTTCAGGACAAACTTGATCAAACAAAAACTTGTACTTACTTCGTAAACTTTCTTCTGGTCTGACCATCAAATCCATGTACATCGTCACAATCCGCAGGGTGGTGGAGAAAGTCTTGATCGCCTTTTTGACCGATGTACTTCATCAATGGAGAGAATAGGTGAAAAGCATAGAGGTACACGCCCTCAATGATGTTCTATTCAGGTCCCTTTTAAATCTTTTGTAAAAGTTGTCCCAACACAAAAAAGCATCCAAGAGTGGGAAATCTTTGTTTCCTCGCCACCATAATGGAGTTGCAGCCAATGTGGAAAATTTGCCTCGAGAAGCACCAATCTCAATCACCTGAGACGGAAATCTAGTAGATCCATTAACATTCATACTTGTAACCCTTCTGTTGCAGGTGAGCAGGTGGTGGTTGTCACTCATGGGGGTGTAATCCGGCAGCTGCATTCGCGGGCAAACCCGATTCGAGCTCTAAGGGGAAAGGTTTTGAATACCTCCCTCAATATATTTTGCTTATCTGATGAAGATAAATGGAGCCTAAAAACTTGGGGAGACATTAGCCATCTTAACCAAACAGGATTATTTCTCAAGAACGGTTTTGGTGGGGATGCAACTTCTGGTTAAGATCAATTGTTGGAGCGTAGGAAGAGATCGTTGAGAAGATGAACAATTTTATGGTATTCATGAAATATAATCGTCGTTGAACATATTAAATTATACTAACGTTGTTACTATATTAACTTTTGTTTATATTTCTGCAATGAAATTTCTCACTGGGTCAGAGCGCAGAAAGCATGGCCCTTTCAGTAACAATTTTCGAGATCGTACTTTTATTAATAATAAAAAATAGATTATGTATTATTTGAACTGGACTCTTGAAAAGGTAGTAAGAGAACCAAAGAGAAGAATGGATCAACATTGCATAATTTCTCGATCAATCAGATTATATTATTCAAAATATAAGATTTGCACCAAATCATTGAACTACTTGGTACTGACCAATTACCTGTACGCCATGGCATTCGTAGTTGTCGTATCTGCAGCGTAAGTATCACCACCTGATTGCATCGCGTGCAACGGGAGTGGATACCATGGGGATTTTCTATTTAGACAAATCACTAATTTACTAATTAGGTTGATTCTTTCTTCATTAAATGTCTGTAACCACCCACATAATTAATCACTTAATTTGATGGCTCTTTTTAATTATCTTCTTTCTCTCTCCATTAAATACATATTTTAACGCAAAATCCTAATAGTAGTTGTCATTAGTCGTAATACAAAATAATTTTCACTGGTTTGGATAGTCGATTCACTGGTTTGAATTGCTGGTTTGCTGGTTTAGATTGCTGGTTCACTATTTTGAATTGGTAGTTCATTGGTTTGAATTATAGGTTCACTGGTTTGAATTAGTGGTTCACTGGTTTGATTTGTTAGTTCACTGGTTCGAATTACTGGTTCACTAGTTTAATTATTTCTTTGCGAGTTTGGATTGCCGATTCATTGGTTTGAATTGCTGGTTCACTGGCTTGGAAAACTAGTTCATTGGTTTGTTTTCACTGGTTCGTTTTGCTGGTTCACTCGTTTGTTTTACTGGTTCACTGGTTTGTTTTGATACTTTACTAGTTCACTAGTTTATTTTAATGGTTCACTGGTTTATTTTACTGGTTCACTGGTTCGTTTTGGTACTTCACTGGTTTGTTTTATTGGTTCAAAGTCCTAGGCGAGAGAAGAAAGTAGACGGTTTTTTTTGGAAACATGGATTTAGGAGGAGAGAGAAGGAAAATTAACTGATAATTCGCCTAAAAAGAAGGAAACATTAACTATGGGGTTTATTTTTTATTTTTTTGAAAACTTGGATTTAGGAGGAGAGGGAAGGGGAATTAAATGCTGATTCGCCTAAAAATATGAATAATTAACTATTATGAATCAATTAATTTTGGCAAAAGTCCTAAATACCCCTAAATATTAAAAGCCATTAGATGAGTATCTTTTGGAATATATTCTAATCTAATGGCTGAGATGGTTGTCCCTATTTAAGAACAAGCTCTATGTACTCCCCAGGGTATCCAAATTCGCGTGCAACTGACCTGGAGTAGTAATATTTTTTCTAGGCAAAATGTTATTTTAGTGCATTGAAGTCTACCATATTTAGTCTTGCCGCCGTAAGTTGCCACTGGAGCCGTAAATTTTAGCAAATTTGGAGGACGGCTCTCGAAGATATTTTTTTTTCAAAATGATATTACTATTTATGGAAAATTACAAAAATGGTGTTGAGTTTGTTTAATTATCAAACTGATGTTCACGTTGGACACCTATTTTTTCGTGACTTAGACCGAGTCACAGAAAAATTACTTGTGATGACGAGTGACGGGAAAATAATCCGTAACCAAATCACAGAAAAAAGTTTGTATATTGGTCACTCAGAAAAATAAAAATCTGTGATGTGGTCTCCTCTGCCTCTATAACGACTTGTCTTCTCCTCCATCATCTCTACGACTCTTTACCGACCCAACAAATCCCGATTACTTTCTCAATCCCATATATTTTGTCTTCTTGATATGAGATACAATCCTCTTCACCCTGCGAGGATTCCCTAAATACCCTAACAAACTCGAAAAGGCTCGAGCTCCTACCTCTAAGTACCGTAGAGATAAAAGGGACCAAGTCATAGATTTTTATTCCGTGAGTGACCAAAACATGAATTTTTTTTGTGATTTGGTCATTGATTATTTCTCGTAATTCAGTCGTCATGTATAATTTTCTCAAGTCACGAGAAAAAAAATTGGACTTCAACGTAGACCAATTTGATAATTAAAAAAATTCATCACTATTTTTTTAATTTTTCATGAATAGTAATGCCATTTTGAAGAAGAAAAAAAATCGCTATAGATTAGTGAGAACAGTAAATGTCGTGTTTAAAACACAAGTGATTGAAAAATATTTTGCCAATTATCTTTTTACATGATACTATGGGATCGAGCTACTACGTATTGAGTATTCATCCCGCTCTTTTTTTTCAGTTTCTTGTCTGAATCACACTCGGATAGCGGACCAACAAAAGGATAAGATTGGTGGCTTGTCTCACTCAGAATCGGCCTGGACTTGGACCATCTCCATGTCCTTTTTATTCCCGCCTCGATGGATCTATATTTGGAGGGACGTTTGGTTCTGAATTGCGTCAAGCTCAAGAGACTTGGCTGGAGAAAACTTTTGAAGACCACTTTCAGGCATCATAGGATCCCAACAAGATCTTCTCGGATTGAATTTTCTTCCCGTCGAGTAAATAGGACAGGGCATCAACAGATTCGCTTTTACGCCGAGTAATTTCGGATGGAGAAATTGCTTTGGGAGCCGTTGCTGTTTGAGAATAATTAGTTCACCGGAATTTCGCAAATTATCGATAGAATGAAAATTTGTTAGCGGAAGATGGTCTCTTTTTCCTATTTTATGACAAAATTTTGTAAAAATTGTCTAATCAATTTTGAAATATGTATAATAGGATCTAAACGAAAGGAGTAGAACTATAATAACTCAACCAAGGCTGATTAATTCATATGTGAATTACCAAATAATAATAAATTTTTATAGTGGTAAAAAGTAATTTTACATACGTTCGGAGTAAATATATGATAAAAGACGTGAAGTAATTGTTTGGTTGCCAACGGAATAATCAACAATAGACAACTAGGAACAAGTTTGACTAGAAAACGAATCTATTACTATCAAATAATATCCAAAGTCCCGTGCCGTTAAGTTTGGTATTTGGAACATGTATCACATAAAAATCAAGGAATATGTCAAGGTCTATATCGTTAAAAATATAATTAATAGGTAGATTAGATAGGGGCCTGCCAATTAATTAGCCTTCGCGCAGCTCAAAATCGTGGGCTGCTTGTTCTCCAAGAAATTGAAAAAATAATTGATGGCTAGTGAAGTCCCTCTTCTTCAAGTTTGTATCCAATGTAACAACTTCGATTTATCTTATTTTTGTGCCATTTTGACTTTACGAATCTGTTTTGTTATTATATTACGCAATAATCTAGAAGGTCAAATTCGGCGATACATGTGAATTGTTATATTTTCTTCTGGCAGAAAATGAGGACCAAGTCCCGTATTTACATCTTTATTTCGTACGTGGCACAAGAAAGAAAAAATGGACTTAAAATTATAACGAGATACCATATAGTTCTGACTTCTGAGATTAAGAAAAAGGACATGGTGCCTCATTTACATGCATGCAATGAGTAAAATTGGAATATAAAAAAAATCAATTGAGAAAGTTACTTATAAAATAGAGTATGATAATATTCAATTTTAAGTATCAAAACAGAAATAAACACAATGGTACCAATGATAATTGGACAAGTATAAATTTATGTTCAATTAATTTTAAGTTTTACTAGTATAATTGTTTTGTGTGAAAATCACCCAAACTATAACTAAAGACCTTTAAAAAAATAACTGCAATGACATAATAACCTTAGTGGGGGACTTAATAATGAAATTATGATGATGGCACATGAGTGGCCAGCATTACAATGGATGCCAATCACTCTACATGGACATTCGAATCGTGTTTATTGGAAATTTCGGTTCTCAACTCACAAGTTTCCCAAGTAAATAAATGTTGTGATGGTCATCATTATTGTTACTTATTGGGTTTAATCCATAAGTGACATTTTAAATCAATTCGAATTTTTTTTAACTCAACTAAAATAATTTTAGTTAGTTAAAATAAATTTTCCAGTGATTAAAATTTTGTTTCTTAACTATGGATTAATGAGTATGGAGATATAAATATTTACAAAAATGTTTTGAATTTCATGTAGCATATAACCTAATAGTGTTAGGAGATGTAAAAAAAAACAAGACAACGACCCCATATTCTCTATTGGTCGACCACTATTTTAAATTGACATTACATTAAAATGTCAAATAATTTTAAAGAAATATGATATTTTTAAAAAAGTCCAATGAAATGATTAAATAAAAATATATATTCGGTGGAAGATCCGTAGAACATAATCCATGACCATGACCCACACTGCCACACATACGCAATGCGTCACATGGGCTCCTTCGATTTGCTCCACGAGCATCTTGATATCACAACTGACAAGGTGATGAGCAGCTAATCAATTAATTAATAAAATAGTGAGAGAACTCTTCTATTATAATTAATAAGTCTCAAATTTAATTTATTTTAAATATAATAATATTAAATACTAGTTCAAGGATTTTACATAATATTATTTGGAAACCTTAAAAAAAGACTTAAGGGTAATGAGCAGCTCTTGATGGCCTTTCTAGGAAATCTCTCTTGTTGGTTGACCTTGAGTGGAATTGCAAAAATTTCTTTGTTTTTTTTTTCTTTTGGGTTTGCCCAAATTATGAGCGGGGTCCATGGCTGGATTACAGCAGGGAGGTCAAACGAAATCCATTATTACTTTGGTGGTCTGTTTCTAGCGAAAGTCTTAAAGCGTTGGGTATTATATCGAGATATCGTATGATCTTTTTTGAGAAATTAAATATTATTGCTGCTTCCACGGTATGACCAATACAAAGTATTTACAAAACCTTGGAATTGAGTCAAGGTGTAAAACGAGGAAGGAATATATGCGAACAATTAGTAAGTGAATTAATTCATATCTAATTTGATAAGTTTTTTTTGAATAGTTGCAATTTTTTATAATAAATATTTAATTTTGAATGACTTATAAATTCTAATGGTTAGAAAAATATTAAATACGTTTTAGTCCAAGATATGCTAATTGCTAGGGAAATTAATACGACTGTAAATATTAATGTGACTTGTTGTTTGGTGAAAATTATAATTCATTTCATTTTTCATTCAAATGAATATGTGTAAGAGACCTGAATTTTTTTTTAAGGTTTCCGACTACGAATAAAAAAAATACGATCAAGAAAATTTATACTAAATAAATTCTGAAAATAAAAAATGATTGAGCCAAAAGAAGAGCTAGTGAAGACTTTCTGATTTAACCAAAAAATAAGGCATTGAAAATATAGACAACAAACATTTAACCTAGCAATATAAATATTGCTTTATTTCAAAAGTCATAAATTTAATTATTAATATTGTAATAAGTAGTTGTATTTACCCTAATAAAAAATGTAGTAACATGTATATAGTGAATTGTGAAAGTAAACAACCACAAGAAAACACTTATGATTAGGCTGGAATGCCTGCTGAAGCTAAGGCGGGCAGGACAGGATTGTGAAACAAGCAACCCAAGGAATCGTCTAAACGGCGCTGTTTTGACTTTAGGAACGGAATTAAGGTAATGCCCATCTTGTCCATCAACGACCAGAAGGAGATATCCCCCCGGGAAACAGACACAAACGACCTTTCCCGTTCGGTTCCCCTTTTAACTTCCCCTCCATTCCTTTTCCAGCGACCACCCATCGCCTTATTTAATTGGAAACCGAACTCCCACCAGATGCCATTTAATTTTAATTTATTTCCTGACTTCCCATTTAATTAAAAGAAGCAAATAACCAATATTAAATAATACATATACCAAACCAAAGCCAGAACAGATGACTCCACGTGTACAAACAGTAGGTCCTACAACCCATCTCGGGTAACCAATACTTACCAAAACATATTTTAGCTTAATAAAGTATCTAGAATCTAGATTTAATATTTTTTTATTACAAAAGTTTTAGTTATTTGGGCACAATTTGAAAAACTTTTTGGTCATTAAAGACACGAATAGGACTAAATTATATTTAATAAAATATAGATATGCTATAGTTAGAAGCTAAAGAGATTCGTTTAACCAGTATTTAAAGTTGATCGCCATTACTAATAAAGTTGAGTAAAATAATAAGATATTCAATAAAATTAATGAAATTTTGTGTTTTAAGTCTTGAAGGAGAACGACCCTCTAAAATTGGTACGAAAAAGAGCTTGGACAAATTTTCAAGTGATGGATATATTTATTTAGGGCAAATTACCCTCAGGTCCCTGGTCTTTACATTATTCTTTTATTGCGTCCCTCTTTTGTCATAAATGAGTATTAAGTCCCTCTTTTATTCAAAATATTTGTCTCGGGTCCCCACCGACCAAATCGGACTTTTTAAAT